>PVJH01009394.1:0-79616 GCA_004026705.1 Nesogale talazaci | reverse complement strand
GACCAGACCAGACCAGACCGGACCAGACCAGACCAAACCAAACCAGACCAGACTGTTGTCTCTGAGAGGTTAAAGTACAATTGATTGATTGATTGATTGATGGTATATTTATTATACGGTTTATTTTGGTTTGGTTTTGATATATCCAAAAGGTTTATTTCTTGTTTTTCCTATTAAAAACACTGTATTCCTTTGTTTGAGGACCTAGTCTAGATATGGTTTTAGTGGTGGTGTCTTTTGTCTGAGTGTTTTCCTCTCATTAGTGAGCATGGTGGCTCACACCCATGTGTGAGTCCTCTGTGTTTGGTCATGAGTTTATTCCTTTCCTAGATCGAGTGTGGGGACAAGAGCAGATTGTTTTCACTGATGTTGAACGACAAATACTGGTGATCAGCATTCTTCCATAGTCCTTTAGAATAGTAAGATCCTTCCATGCTGATCCTGGCAACTAGCATTTTGGCTGGAGGACAGAACATGGTATCTTCTTCATAACAGTTATGAAGAAATGTTCCTCAAACGAATGAAGGAGCTTCATGGTATGTGCATGCATTAGCACCTCAGTAGGTGGGGGTGGAGGTGGGAAAAGTAATCAAGGGTTTCAAAGCAATTTCAAATGATCTGCAGGAATTCTTAGGGTATTAGATGTGTCATACAAGGGGGTAAACGTCCCCCCAAAAAACTGGATTTTTTCAAAGCTATGCATTTAATTTTTGTTAACAAAACAACCATCTCACTTTCAAAGTACTCTACATTACACTTAATACATTTGTCATAGCTGTGATTCTATCCTTTAAACATTTTTCAAACTCATCTGACTGGGTGGCTGAGAGCATGACCCTCATTTTTTCCTTCACCTCTTCTAAGTCAGCAAATAACTGCCTTTTCATATTCCTCTTCAATTTCAAAAACCAAAAAAAAAAAGTATCATGGAGTGAGATCAGGTGGGCATGCTTCATTAAAAAAAAAAAAAAAAACTAGTGCACTGTGATGGCTGCGTAAGCAGGTGTATTGTTGTGGTGACAAAATCAGCCCTGCCACAAATTAGGCCTTTTTGTGTGCCACACGCTATCACATAATCTTTTCAGAACCTCTAAATAGAAATCATGATTAACAGTCTGACCTGGTGAAACAAACTCTAAATGCACTATGAGTTGACAATTTTGTCCATTTGAGAAGTTGACGAATATCTAGAATGAAGTTTGTCATTCATTGTTTCATGGTTTTTGAAATGAGAAAACCACTTGTTCACTTCAGTTTTTCCAATAGTACTGTCCTTGTAAGCTGTGTTCCACATTATAACACTTTCTGTAGCAGGGAGCAAAATTTCACAGCCACACATTGTTTTCTTAAATCAGTCATCACACACACACACACACACACACAAAGAGGTTCCAGTGAATCTGCTCTTATGCAAAAATTCACTGTGATCAGAGAGAATCCCTTCCCAGGTGATGCTCCTGGATACAATAACTCAGAGGGAGTTGCTGGTAGCTCACTTAGCAGGAAAAATATTAGGATGAAAGTTCTGGAATTTTGGATTTGTATTGCTGCCAGTGGGGGCACTACTCATAATTTGACAGAAGTATAGACGACACCTGGAAGGCTGTGACTGGCATTGCTGGTGAGGTCATGTGTCTATGTGATCACCAGGAGTTGAGGGCAGGGTGTGTTCTCAATGCTCACCTGGTAGGGCTCTGTGTGTGCACACTGCAGCTTACTGGTTAGCAGGGCCAAATGTGCACAGGGCACCCATCACTGGAAAACAGGAGGGTGACACAGGAAGTCACACTGCCACCTTTGAGCAGAGCATCAGGTGCTAGGATATGGGATCTCACACTTCTGGTCACCAATCTGCCAGTCTCTAGGTGATCAGGGTAGTGTGAAGCTGGCAAGAGTGGGCAAAAGTATCCAAGTGCAGGTCCAACGGCACAGGAGAATGCACCACAATCACTGGGCAAGCCATTGGCAAAAGGACGTGAAGGGCAGGTTCAAACACCAATCACAGATCTGACAAGGCAGGCAGCAGTACACACATGAATTGCTAAACCGAGGGAAGAGAGAACTCACTGCTGGTTACCAGGAGGGCAGTAGCAGAGAGAGAGGCCTGTTCCACCAGTGTCTGGTGTGGGTACCAGGGCACTCTCCACAGAATACACGCTGTGAGTCAGACAAGCAAATACGAGGGGAACGGGGAGCTGTCCACAGTACTGACCTAGAGGGAGGTCTTTAGCTACTATCCCCAAGCCTTCCTTCACTAGTGTCATTCACCCAAATTGTAGGAAACTGCTGCTGGTTTTCTAGCATTCTCCCTGAGCCATGGTTGCCTTGGGGCTGTCTCTCAGCCAGTTCCTTTCCTATTCCTTCCCTAGATCTGCTTCCCGTTCCTCACCTTGCTCCTCTCCAAGTTTGTCAGCACAGCAGCTCTGCTTCTCGGTAGAGTCTGCGAGGTCACTTTCTTGTGGTCAGTTTTCTTTCCGTGTATCTTTCTCTGTAGTGTTCCATCTCATTCTTCATCCTGCAACTTGCTGTTCTGGCCTCCGAAATTGTCATCGGTAGCT
The DNA here is from genome assembly GCA_004026705.1 of Nesogale talazaci. NCBI lineage: Eukaryota > Metazoa > Chordata > Mammalia > Afrosoricida > Tenrecidae > Nesogale > Nesogale talazaci. Next base: position 77,058 of record PVJH01009394.1, on the reverse strand, counting down.
GTTCCACTTGGTTTCTTAGTTGTTTGTGGCAGTGGCATAGCATGATGTGTGACTAAGCCACATCCCAGGCCCAGGCTGTGTCTACATTCCATTTTGATGCCGCCTTTCATAGACATGTAGAAATGTGTTCACAAGAAAGTGGCCAGAACTGTCATCACATTCGGAACCTTGTCATGTCGTAGAATGATGGAAGGATGTTGCTCTCTAACCTGAGAAATAAAAAGGCCTGAGAGAGCTGTTAAGTACTTCAAAGTCTGTCATTTTCAGGAGGGGTTGGCACTCTTCTCTGTAGTCCCAGAGACTGGCGCCAGGGCCAATGCAGAGGAGATGCTGAGAGGAGGCTTCGGAGCAGTCAGAGGCATCCAAAGGCAGAATGGGTCACCTCAGGAGGCCAGTCACCAGAGCAGTTCAAGCCCTTCTGTTTGCTCTTCTATGGAAAAGATCCAAGCATCAGATGAGTGGACGAACAAGGTGACCTTTACTCTTCCTTCCCAACTGAGGAAGGAGCCCATGAAATAGAGAAAAGAGCAGAACAAAAAGAGGAGGCAAAGAGGAGGAAATGTCTGATGTTTATTACTGCTGTAAATGAAACCAGTTCTGTTTAGGGAATAGCAATAACTCATTCATTATCACAAGAGGATATTTTTAGTGTATTTTGCTAACATATATAGAAGGTATTTTTATGAAATTAATGACTATGAAGACATTCTTGATATCACTGCTATAACAAGGCTATCACCTATTAGTAAGTTTTATTTTTTGCTAATGAGACACAAATATCTTGTCATTTTAACTATAAAACTCATATTTTCCTGTACCTAATAAGTCAATACTTTGCATGTGCCTCATATAAGGCTGTCATATCTCATTAGCAAATTTAATTTTCACCTGACTGGTTGAAAAGGTGTCACATTAATGGCAACTCTTATTAATAAACTTTATGAAGATATGCAATGTCTTCACTTCCTATTCATTCCTAGGTTCTTTATTGCTGTTAGTGTGATTGTAATTTATTAAGATGTGATTGTCTACAGTAGTATGACCATCTGTGCTATTAATACCAAAGGAAAACAAAAATCTACTCCTTTCTTTTATCTTACTTCCATTCTCCCCATCACCCATCCAATGATCATCTATCTGGGTTTGCCTGAGAGGCATGGACATGTTCCAGAGTGTAGAATCCCCATACTGGGATTTTTTGGAGTCCAATCTTTTTTCTATCGACAGAAGAAATCATTAAGACTCTGACAATTCAGCTGAGCCCCAGTGGCACAGTGGTTTTGTACAGGACTGCAACCCACAGGGTTGGCAGTTCAAATCCAGCAGCAGCACTCCAGGGACAAGGCTGGGCTTCCTACTCCCATGAGGGCAGTGATGTCAAAAAAAAAAAAAAGCAACAAAAGACTCCGACAATTTCATATCATAATAAACTACATAGATGTTCACAGTTATTAATTATCAAAGATTTTGAAATGATCAGAGAAACATTCTTCTGTGAGGCTTGGACATTGCGCTACACTACCTCCAAATACCTGGGAAAAGAGAAACATGCACCCATGTACACAGCAGTACTAACTGGATATGACTGTGATTATTGTCCCTGAGTTCATTAATTGCATATGTGACCTTATCAGAGCAGAAAGAAACATTGTCTAATCCTATACCACCTACGTGACTGTCGGTATGTTCAGGTTCATTTTCATCACTATATCGGATAATATGTTGTGATCCAAACCATCTTATTGGCTAATTTTTGAGAGTAGGCTGTCAGACCTTTTTCCTAGTCTGTCTTAGTCTAGGAACTCCACTGAAAACTGTCCACAATGAATGAATCTGCCACTGCTTGTCATAGAGGCTAGGGATGTGCAGTGGTTATGCGTTGGACTGCTATCTGCAAAGTCAGCACTTCAAAATGACCAACTGCTTCATGGGGGAAATTGACAGGGATTTTAATAACGTAAAGAATCACAGTCTCAGAAACCCACCAGGACTCTCCTATCCTGTCCTGCAGGGTCTCTTTGTGTCAGAATCAATTAGGCATCAGTAAGTTGAGTGAGTTCCTGGTGTCATAGCAACATTCCAACCACCACAGTATGACAAATGGACATATGGTAGCAGATTTTCATAATGAAAATAATGAATTACTAAATCTATTTTCCTATTTAAGGAAAGACAAACAAAAGAGAAGTGGCTTCTAAACAATCAATGGGCATAATAAGACCCATGGGTATTTGCAAGTAAGAGCAAAGGGCTATCAGAGTATTGGAGAGAGGCCCATAGAGGAAATGTGATGATCCCAAGGGCCATTTTGGTTTTCGATTTTTGTTTTCTTGGCTTAAAACAGGCCTTACTTACAAAAATAATAATAATGTCATCTCATATCTGAAGAGAAAGCATAAGTAGTTCAACTCTCATGGGGCATTGTCTAGTGTTACAAATTAAATTATTGCATGGAAGGCTTTATTAACATCCTAACCCCTGTACCTGTAACAGGTAATGTAATGGTATCCTCTAAACAATACAGTAGAGGATGGATGCTAATTATTTCATGAACTCCTTTATCCAATGTAAGAAGCATGAGGACAGATATCTATCTTGTGTCCCAGATTTCTTTTCTTTAGAGTTGAATCCTTTGGGCACGCTGACCACCAGCCAAAGGAATGGTGAGGACAAGGCCCAGGGAAAACCAGTGACCTTAAATATATACAATAATTAACTTGGTTCCTCTTTCCTCTTCTTTCCCAAGGTTTCTAATAGTACCAGGAAGTAAACATGGTGGTGACCAAGGGGAAAAGGTAAGTTTCATTACACGAGATATTATTCAGAATGATGCTTTATCTTTCATTATCAGTTAAGTTAAATGAGGGCGTCCTGGAGTGAAGAACTTATTGAAATCCAGACTCTCTGATGGTGTCATGGGCGATATGCTGGGCTGCTAACCTGAAAGTCAACAGTCGAAACCACCAGCCTCTGCATGGGAGAAAGAGGAGGCACTCTATTCCGGGAAGGATTGCCGTATCAGAAACTCACACAGGGCAGTTCTCCTTTGTTTGAGAGAGTCTATGTGAATTGAAATCAACTCAATAGCAGTGATTAGAATCCTATATGACTGGTGTTTTGCTGAATGGAAGAATAGACACAGAAGCAGAATTATGGATAGAAGCCAGCATGTGAAGATTAGTCTGTAAACCCAGAAACACCTGGGACTCCCAATAAGAAACTGGGAACAATCTTCCTGTAAGACAGACCAAGAGAAAACATGGCCTTTCTGATGTCCTGGATTCAGACTTCTAGTCTCCAGAATTGTGACACCATCAATTTCTCTACAGCCATCATTTTGTTGTGCTGGGTTATTGCAGCGCTAAAACACAGAAACAAGCTTCATGCATCAGTTGGAAGCTCTCGATTGACAAAAGTCCACACTGTGTGTCCCTCAGTCATTCACTCCAGAGTTTCATGAGAAATGTTCATTAGATTAAATAGCTCCTTTCAGAAAGTTCAGTCCATTAACTGAGTTAGGATTTCAAACTCACCTTGTCCCCTTGGTCACCATCATGGTACATGTTAGAAACCTTGGGAAAGAAGAGGAAAGAGAAACCAAGTTAATTGTTTTATTCAAGGTCACAGGATTCCCCTGAGCCTTCTCCTCACCAATCCTTTGGAAAAGGAAGCAAACCTTTGGCTGCAGGTCAGCCTCAAAAGGCTTAACCTCAAAAAAATGAGATCTGGACCAAAGATAGATACCTCTCATCATACTCCTTAAACTTGGATAAAGGAGTTAATGTAATAATTAGCATTTTCCCAGTACTGTACTGTTTAGAGGATATCCTTACAGTTTGTCATTTTCTAATACCCCAGGCAGACTGAGAGTTAACAAGAGTGGGTATTATAGTTATCCATCAGTAAATGATGAAATGAAGGCACGAGAAAATTGAGTCTTTCCCTATCTGTCAGTGTCACTCAACTTTGACCAGCCATTATAAAATTTATTACAGGTTATATGGTGAGTAGAAAAAATAGCATTAGAATGGAGGCACTGAAATTCCTAATGAAATGTTCCTGGGCTAGTGAACTCAATGACTCCCTTCCCACTATTATTCTGATTTCTTTAACAAGAAAACTACTACCTATAAATTAGTGCCCCAAACTGTCCCAGATTCTGATTAATCAGTCAAATCCCAGGAAAATGTAAATTAAACAGTTAGACAGGTAGGTAAATAATTGCATATTGTGTGCTGTGTATTATATTGGCAGTTTATAAATGATGCTGTGAGAATATAGCAGGAAGAGCTCTCAATTTTGTCTTTGACTGCCAGGGCTAGTAATATTTGAGCTTCTTCTTAAAATGTGTACCAAAATTACCTAAATAAAGAAGCAGAATTGAAAAATTGGTGACAAGGGAAGAGGTGTAGGGAAGAGGTAGGTGGCTAGACCACTTAGGTGCACCCAGTAAGTGAAAATATTTGTGTCTTGTGTTACTTGAACAGAGGCAGATTTTTACACATTAAAGACCGGATATTTTAAAATCAAGAAGTTAAAAGTCAAGCAACCAAATCAATGTGAAGGGGTGAGGAAGTAGTGGAGATCTAAAACCATCTGCAAGGTAACACATTAAAGACCGAATAAACTCGGGATCCATCCACAAAGTGTTAACAATCACATAGCTAAGCTGTCACATTCTATGGAAACATACATCTTTTTAAGCAACTTCTGTCAATGCTCAATGAGTTCATGAACAAAGTGGCCATGGGAGTAGTTGGAATGGGGTTATCAACAGGTATCTTCACTCATCAAGGTTGTCTTGTACAGTGACCACTCAGTGACCAATCTACCAGCAGCTGAGACTAACCATCCAAGATATAGGACTATTCTTTGGCGAGATTAACCAGGAACCAGAGGTGCTAAGCTCACTGAAGAAAGGGCCCATCATGGCAGCTCACAAACATTCCTTTAGATCAAGGGACTCATTTCACCACAACTGAAATGCAGCAATGTGCCCATGCTCACGGAATTCACTCATCTTACCTTCTTCCCCATCACCTTGAAGCAGCTGGTCTGGAATGGGTTTCTAAAGCACTGTGTGAGCCCAGGTAGGTGGCAATACCTTTCAGGGATGGGGCAAAGTGCACCAGAAGGTTGTATAGGCTCTTAACCATTCCCCCTGTCAATGAGTTAATTCCAATACATAGTGATCCTAGCTATGGCTTTTCAAAGTTGCAAATATCTACTGGCGCAAATAGCCTCATCTCTATGCATCTAGCTCATCAGCTGTCCTCCAGTTCTTTGGACTTGAGCCAGCAGCCTGCCATCTCACCTGCTGACCTTGGAATAATGCAACTCCAAAGTCAGAAACCTGCTGTCTGACCTGTCAATCTTGGATTCATCAGCCCTTGCATCTACATGAGTCAAGAGAAGACATCTGACCCACAGACATGGAACATATCTGCCTCTACAACTGTGTGAGCTATTTTCTTGATATAAACCTCTCAGTATATAAAAGGCTCATGAGTTCTGCTTCTCTGAAGAACCTAATGTAAGGCAGGAGCTATGAAAGGTCCTCTAAAGACTGTCATTAATGACATATTCATAGCAGAGCACTAAGTTGCAGCTGGCCTACAGACTGGGTATTAGAACAGCATGCTTCCTTTATTTGCTTATTCTAACCTGTCTTTCCCCAAGCTGACATCACCATTCACCTCCCATTCTACACTATCCAGGAGGCACCTAATGTAATTGAACATCCATTGCAAGCTCTATGTCTGCAGTGAATGGAGCCATTCATTCTGGCTACAGATCTTCATTATAATTGCATGAGGCTTTCATTTTGGGCCATGTTATAAGAGTATACTCAGTACTGGCACAGGGAGAACTGCCTGGTAGAGCCAGCTGCAAATACCACGTCCAGTTTTTAGGAACAAAATGAACGAGGGCTTTTTAAAAAATCCAACACCCATTATCATTGTGATTCATCTTCTTCCCATCAGCCCCAGGATGCTTCAGATTACTTTGTCTGGCTCTGGGGAGGGGGGAGGGATCTAGGCTCTGTTGAAGGAAGCAAGCAGCTCATGTGGAGTCAGAGTCTCTCCTCGGAGGCTCCAGCTGCAGACAGCATACTCCATGCTGACAGTTGAGCCAGGATCTTCCCAAATGATGGCTGAAAAAGCCTTTATACAACACAGTATGAACCTTGGCGCCTACTGCTCCCTGCAGGAACAGGAGCAAGGGACAGTGGGCGCTGACTGTAATTGTCTTTGTCTGTGAAGGAAGAGCAAGGGGGGAAGCATCACAGACACAAAGGAGAGGAAATGGGAGATCTTTAAGTTGAGCCACTAAATTCACTGGAGGTTGAAAACTACAAAGGGTAAATTCACATGAAACACCATTTGACATTTCACTTGGCATGTTTAGGACCTTGGGTGCAGCGGTTTTAAAATAGTAGCTTCCTCAACTGTTGGTTGTGAGAGATTATCTTGCTTAAAACCTAGGCTTTAAGTTATCAAACTAGGGGAGCCTGTATAAGAGAGGCTTCTACCAAAATTAACAAATCACTAGAAGTGATGTGAATAGATAGATGGATAAATAGATAGAGAGAGAGAGAGATAATGATAGATTAATATATATGCATATATATATATATGCTATTGTCAGCTAATCTAAAGTTAGTACCTGACTCATAGTGATCCCAGGAACAATGGAATAAACTACTGCCCAGGCAACCAGTATAACCAGTTCTGGATTGGGTCATTGTAGTCCATGACATGCTTTTCCCCCATTTACCACTATTCCTTACTACATAGCGAGGAGTAAATATTTGTTTTCACCAAACTTACTCAAAAGCTCCCCAAGACTACAAAATAGCCTGAAAACTTTAGCAAAGATGTAAATAAGGCAAGGGTTATTAAGGTCTTAACTAATTTTAGGCTTACAAATTACTTACAAACTTTTCACCAACTAAAATGTATTATTCATTCAGTGCTTTACCATGTACTCATTTCTATATTATCCACAAGAGTGACTATTGAGTCATACAAGAGCAACCAACTTATTTTAGCTCCATGGCCAGTTCCTATTTCCTTAGCAACTCCCATCCCTATCCATTGACGGCCTATAACTTAGCTAATCAGTGTGGTCTGTAGACAGTAGCATCCCTATCCCCCAGGAGCCAGTTAGACACGCAGAACATGTAGTCCCTCCTCAAAGTCACGGCATCACAATATACAGTTTAACATGTGATGGAAGTGATGTGTATGTACATTGTTTTTTGAAGCCCTCACCCCTAATTACGGATTAGCACCTCAAAACTTAAGCTGGAGTCTTGGGGGGGGGGGGAGGGAATGGAAGGGTGGAGAACCAAAAACCATCTCACCATCATAAAGCAACTCAAAGTAACTCACAGCCAACTCACAGCAAGACTATAGGACTGAGCGGAAGTGCTTCTTTGGGTTTCTGAGACAGTAACTCTTTATGGGAGTAGAAAGCCTCATCTTCTTCCTGTGGAGCCGTGGGTGGTTTTGAACTACTGACCTTGGGGTTAGCGGCCTAACTCGTAACCACTGCACTACCCAAGTTCCACAGCTGGAACTATGGAACTGTAGCTTTGCTATATTTCTGCCAAAGCAAACCTTGACTATCACTGTACAGATATCAACTCCCCCAACTTTATGTTAAAAGCACTTCCCGAAGGAAAATAGATGGAGTTGCTAAGTCGTAGAAATTATTACTGCATTCTGATGCTCAGCTCAAGGAGCTTCAAATATATTCAGGGGCACCTCAAAAGAAAGACAGCATGAGCTATTTTTAAGTTGCAGCCTTTGCCAACTTTAGGGGACACAGTTCTAGCTGACACATATGGGACCACCAGGAGTTGGTATCAGGTCAAGGACAACTGGACAAACTCTGTAGTTTATTCTCATGCGCCCTTTGCCTGAAGAGTCACTGGGGACAAGAGGAGGATCCTAATGACCCTGTGAACTAAGTGTTGGGCCGCTAAGCACAAGGTTACTAATTCAAATCTACCATTCACTCCATGGGAGAAAGAAGAAGCAATCTGTTTTCTTAAAGATTTACAATTCTAGGAACCTGAAGATACAGCTCTTACATATTCTATAAAGACATTGCGAGTTGGTGTTGACTTAATAGCTGTTCATTAGATTCAATTTACTTTAAGTAATCGGTGACCCTTAACTCGTTGTCAGAGGATGAACCTGTGGTGTGGCAATGATTCATGGAAGAGTTGGTGGTTTGAGCCCAGCAGCTACTCCACGAGATAATTATGTGGATGTCTGCTTCCATAAAGTATCTGTAACCTTGGATTCCCTATGGAGCAATGAGATTCTGTCATACAGACTCAAAGACAGAGTTCTACTTTATCCTAAGGTTCTGTGCTGTCCTACCACCTTGGAACCTCTACTTTGTCCAATAGAATTGAAATCAACCAGTGTCAGTGGGTTTGCGTGGTTAGTCAACAAATATAGGGGGACATCTATACTGTGTTGCTATCAATGCCAGTGATATAAAATTTGACTTTAACAGCATTATGAAGTGGGATCCCTAGAGTGATTTAGATAATTCTCAGTAAGCTGATGTCTGCACTACATGTCTGCACGTAACCAAGAATTGGTAGCCTCTCCTGAAATGGAATCATAGCAGAAGGACTGCTCTAGGAGCAAACTGCCATGGCTGGTCATCATTCTACAAGGTTCTCCCAAGACAAAGGAGCACATCCAGGATGTATTATCATTACTCATACTCATTGCTTTTCTGTTGTGTCTAAGAATATCAAAAGAGTTTCCTAGGACATATGGTTTCCCAGTTTTCAACATCACAAGATGTGTGTATACTTGACAGTTGAATGAAATAGTGAAAGCAAGTTCTTTCTCCTCAGAGTTAGGCAGACTTATTTCTAGATCAAAGAAATCCCTGCAGCACACCTATAAATTAAGCTAGGGATCCTAAAGATAGAAATGAACATTTAAGTACCCTACTCAATACCAGTCACTGAACGTGGTGATAAAAACTTTCTGGGGCTGAGTGTTAGGCATTGGGCGGTTAACTACAAAGTCAGTGGTTCCAACCCACTAGGTGCTCCATGGGATAAAGACAAAGCTACTTCCATAAAGAGTTACAATCTCAGCAACCCTGCAGAGAATCACTAGGGGTTGGAATCAACTCAATAGCAGTAGGTTTGGGTTGGGGCTTGGTACTTGTTTATTAACCTATTAAATCAGCAACTCTCCACTGCAATCCCTTACACAAGAAATCATTGATCATACTTTACAGATGATGGATGGGAATGAACCTTGGACCCATAAACCCCTAAATCAAAGCCTATGGCACATCAACGGTCTGAGCAGCCTCACAGTGAACCATCCTCCTGCACTGTTCTTACCAGGTTCCCCAGATTCTCCCAACCCCGGGACTTTGGTATGGTGGTTGTTGGTAAGTCAATCTCGACTCATGGGGACCATGTGTGTACAAAGATGAACTGCTCCTTAGTGCTTTATAGGCAATGACCTTTAGGAAACAATCCATCAGACCTGTCTTCTGAAGTATGGGCTCATTTGAACTGGCAGTCTTTCAGCTAGTTGTTGGCAAAGAGTACAGCACTTAACCATTTAAAACACCCAGAAAGAGTTTCTTATTTCCCCTATGTCGTATCTTCAAAGAGGAGAACAGGAATGAGAGGATGTGGGGGGATGGGGGGGAAGAAGAAGAAATGAATTGGGGGAAAATGGCAGAGTTAAGAAGGTCCAAAAAAAAAAAAAAGAAGAAGGTCCTATGAGTATAGCATAACCTTAATTTGTTGTTTGGGGAAAGCTTTCCCTAGAAGGCATGTAAAAAACTGTTCTAAAATGTGAGCGTCAGAACCACTTGAAGGAAAATGCTCCCAGCAAACAGCTGCTTGTTGTATGTGGGTTTTTCCCCTATGTTTGTGGGGGTGAAAAGTGTCCTGTTATTTTACTGGCACACCTGTAGTTAAGCTTTAAAAATGATGGACAAAAGGAAAAGGCAGTGCTTAAGGGACACTGATAATCAGGTTTATCAGACAACAAGCAGTACCTGTAGTTGATGAAGAACCTTTGATTTTGTGGATCAAACTCTGTCCGGCACACCATTGCATTTGGCCCCTGTTCGAGCCAAAGTGTAAATGTAGGCTCTCGACACTGTGAAGCTGCAGCATTGTAAAGGATCCAAGACTAGAGACTGCGCCGCCAGGAAGGGTGGTTGCATCCGTGCTGAGGCAAGTGTTCTCCTCACGCGGGGGAGGCTGCCAAGCTGGTGAGTTGGTGACTCAATGTAACAAACTGGTTTTTCTCATTCCAGACTCGGGGAGGACGGCTGGGTGAACCTCAAGGACTGAGCTGGCAAGGGGACCTGAGTTGTAAGGAAGCAAAAGCTACAAAAAACAACAACCTTGAATCAATGCGCCCAAAAGTAACCCCAAATTGTCACCTGCTGCCTACAACAATTCTCAAAATATGTTTTAAATTCTACCTGCAACTATGCTACTGAATCCCTTAACCCAACCATGTGGGACTGTGTATAATTATTTCCTTTTAGGGTTCCCAAGGCCGTGAGTCTGTACAGAAGCAGACTTCTACTTCTTTCTCTCATCAACCACCTGATAGATCCAAACCAACCACCTTTCCATTAAGAATCGAGCACTTTCCCCCTCTACCATGAAGACTCCTTAACTGCTCCTTTCTACCCTCAGCCTGCTGAAAATGGGAAACTGAACTCAACATCCCCTGGGGCCATTGCTCTGTAAATGAGTGAGACAGGTATGGAGGAAGCGTGTACACAGTTGACTGGGAATCTCTAGTACATGTAAGCTCACTTTAGTTTATTAGCGCGGATGTCAAGGAGGTCTGGGAGTGAAACACTGGGCTGCTAGCTACAAAGTTAGCTGTTCCAAACCAAAAGCTGCTATGAAGAAGGAAGGTAAGACTTTCTACTCCTGCAGAGAGTTACAGTCTCTGAAGCTCCAAGCGGCAGTTCTCCCTTATCCTATAGGGCCGCTATTAGTGGACATTGATTCAATGATGTGAGTGTGGGAGCAAGTATCACTGTTGTAAAGAGTACAGACTAAAATGGTGATGCCTTAAGCCACTTCTCACCTGAGCGCTTTTCAAGTTAAAAACTACCTTATGAGTGCAGAGAATGTTGTTGATAATGGTATCAGTTAATTCTATTTGTGGAATGTGGTAGTTATATAATCTGTTGTCAATTTGAAAGGATTTAGAGGGAAGGGATGGAGGTCAGCCTGTCATTCAGGTCACAGTTTGATGACCCCATTTGAAGGTGCTAAGGAGATAAATAGCTTGCTGAAGAAAGGACACAGGTTGACTGCATGGAAGACATGGAGCTATGCCAATATGTAAGCCGGAGGAGCCACATGGAGACTCCTGCCAGTGCTGAGGTGTGTACAATGCCACTGGATCCACAAGACTATCCACCCACTGGCCTGTGGTATCCCTGCTTTCGGCATAATTGTATGTATTTCTTGAGTCTGAAGAGGACTTTAAAGATTAGTATTGGACATATGGGGTAGGTAATATAAGACTTATGAACTTGATCTGGACTGGCCTTGGATGTTTTCTTAATGTAAAGTTACTCTTAATATAAAACTCTTTCTTATATACATATGAGTGTCTCCCTGGATTTGTTTCTCTAGTCTATCAGACTAACACATTGATCATTTATTCTCTGCTAGGCATTTTTCTTACCAAATATTACCCTAATGATGGGAGTAATAAAATTACCTGTTTTATGGATGATGAAACTGAGGCACAGAAAGATTAAATATCATGGCTGAGGTCACACAGGTGACAGCTAATAATAGATCTGCATGGCCATCAAATTTATGTCTTTCCAACTCCAAGACCACTTCATGAACTCACACTGAATCTCAGTTTTCAGTTTGCTTTACTGTGGTACGTTCTGTATTTCTGTGATGCTAGAGGCTATATAGTCAATATTTCAGATGTCAGCAGGGGCACTCCTGGTGGACTTCTTTCAGCAAATCTTTCATATTTTGAGACTAGAAAGAAAAGCTTGGTGGGTTACCTCTGAATTAACCTATGGGTCACAACAGAATATTTTCCAGTACAGTGTTGGAAGATGAGGCCCTAGGTTAGAAGGCACACACAAAAGCACCATGTTCACAATGCACTCAAGCAGTGCACTGAGTTTGAGGTAGTGGAGGATCAGGATATCTTTTGTTCGCTCATGCATGGGATCAATGTAAGTCAGAGTCAACTTGACAGCCACAAGCAGCCACAACCACTAAGTCACCTCATGTTACTGTGCTCAGCTTCTTCATTCTTAAAAGGAAGGCTCCAGGCTAGATCGCTTCCATGTCCTTTCCTGCTTTCTCTGTGATCTTAGCTTCATGAATCTATATGATCTAGAGAAGGATGGGAAGTCTTTTCTAAGGCTTGAATATGGCATGCTAGAGTCAACAAATCATTATCAACTAAACACAATCTATATATGGTAGCTATGCTGTCAGGGGAAAGAATTAATCAAATCAGTGGAAAGAATGATATGAAGTACATTTTTTCCCCTTCTAGACCAAGCAGGAGCAATTTCCAGAACCACTTTTGTTTCTTATTTTAAAGTACGTGCCATAAGTTCCTGTGGTAACTCCTATTATCCTTAAGAAAAAATTTTTGCAGCTTTCCTAGCTGTGTAATGAAATATGGCACTTGTTTCTTATTTTGAGTCTTCATGTTTTGTATGGGACTTGTCCATGCCCTGAGGACTCACTGTGTGACTTTTCTTTCTTTTTTTCCCTCTATTATCATAAAAAAAATTTTTTAATGGCTCTGGAACTTTATCGTGCTATAAACTACTGAAATTCCTTGGTCTTGTCCAGAAGATTGACAATCTTTATACTTCATTATGAAATAATTAAATACAGTCAGTGATAGTGTTGTCTCCTCAGATTCTATTTTCTGGCCAGCCTGTTCTCTGTGTTACCTAACCTTTGCCTTTCAAAAAACCTAGGTTTTTAATTTCACTTTCCTGTGCAATCTGTTGGTAGCTAGTTGTATTTGCATTTAAATTTTAACTTGAAACATAATTCATGAAAAGGAGCCACATTTTTTAAGGCTTAATAGTCACCTGTAGCTAGTGGCTGCCCTATTGCATAGTCTGTGTCTAGAACATCATCACCATCATGGGAAGTTCTGTTGGGTAAAACTCTTCTAGATCCTTCCTACACATTCCAATCTCCCATCCATGCCACCCATATTAGCAGATCAGTTAACCCTTGGAGACATCTCATCTGGTCTCATCTGAAAAGTGAGGCTAACATGTCTCTGTTTCAACCAAGAGTCCCAATCTAAATTACCTTTGAGGTGAATTACTAGCACAATAGCCTCATTTCTGTGAATACACTAAGAGCTGACCCTTGGTCAGGAAGAAAACTCCATTATAATAATGTTTCTCTGGGAAATATCAAATTTGAATGATATCATCTCAGCTCACAGTCTCTTTGCCAAGAATATAACCCATTTAAGTGTGGGCACCGTATTCCAATTTCACAAATTTTGCATTTGGTTCAATATGGCAGGTGGTACTTAAACCATATCAGTTGATGTTGTTTTTTTTTTTTTTCACACCCCAGCAAGCCGAGAAAATAATGTGATAAGGAGAACTGGCCTTCCTAAGAAGGGTCACAGCATCCCTAAAAGAAGACATCTGGGAAGGAGAAAATTCATTTAAAAATGCAAACTACATAGTCCTCAAAGTAATTAATTGGGGAACATAAGTTGTATTTGAACTAAAAACGGAACCTTTGATTACACTTAATGTCTGCAGGATGATTAATGTATAAACTTGGTGCTGTTTACTAAACAAGGGATTTGTCTTTTCTTTACCATTTGGAAAATCTTGTTTAAAACACTTAGTTTCAGAGATGTGATCATTTCTTTGGCACTTACTGGACTGTTAAATTGAATTCATGCTGTCCTTCCACATTTCCCAGCCTACTCAGGAAGTATGAAAATGGGAACGGATGAGCAAGGCCTGGACATGTTTCCACATTCACCGTGTTGATGTTTATTAATGCAAGTCTGCCTTGCACACAGATCTACCACCTGGACCAAGATAAATGGTGAACAGTATACTTTGCTGCTTGGGCAACTTTCCTGCCACCCTCTAAAATGGAGAAAGTTCCCAAAATTGAGCTATTACTCCCTTTTATCACAACCTTACTGAGACTATCATTTTATACACACAAGTCATGTAAAATACCCATATATATTTGAATGTCAATAATTCCTAACACAAGATAAAATAGGAAAGTTTATCTGCCCATTCCTGGCAAGTAGCCAAATTTTTGTTCTGCTGTTTCTGAGCAGGGGAAATGATATCCTCTGTCCTTTCACTAGCCTCCTTGATTTTCACTGATATCCACTGAAGTCTGCTGGGTCATCCTGGGAGTAATACCTAAGGAGGAACCAGAGGGCTATGAGGCAGTTCTGGGGCCATGTGGTTTTTATCCAGGAATTTATCAATGCCTAGAAAAATGCCAGCAAAACTGCATGAACATGTGCACGTTTCTTAGGCAAGAGTGAAAGGCTTTTCTGAGCTTCTGAAATATACCCATGACCAGAGAAGATGAAAAAGATTATACTTTGCTGGATTAGGGCTGCGGTCAAGTCACCAATAAAGTCACTGTTTTTCTGCTAGTAGAGGCAGTTCCTAACCAGAGAATGTGGTGCGGACCACTGTAAATGGAAGCAAAACTTGGATGCTTAATTCAAGAGACCTCCTTCCTCCTCCTTCCTCCTCAATTGGGATGTCATGAATACCTAAGTTGACATGTGGCAAACCTGGATATAACAGTGTTCTGATTAAAATGGCATTACCAGTAGTCGTTTCATACCTAACATGGGTTAACCACCAAGTCAGCAGTCTAAAAGCAGCCCTTTCTCCATGGAGATGGAAGACTTTCTCCTCTCCTAAAGTGGTACAGTCCCAGAAACTCACCGGGAGCAGTGCGACCCTGTCCTGTAGGGTTGCTAGCAATCAGCACAGACACTATGGCTGTGAGTTTGGAGAAGGGTGGAAGAATTGGTTTGAATATGTACCAAGAAAATTATATATGTGTAGTTTATCGTATCTCAATAATCCATCAAAAGGTGGGTATGGTTTGCTCCATTTCAGGATGAAAAAAATGCAGACTCAGATTAACTAAATATTGTGTTCACAATCACACAGTCAGCACTCTGTGGTACCTATATTTGAGAGCAGGATGCCCAGATTCAGAACACTTGTGTAGTCATCTCATCCAAATAGGAATGTCTTTCCCAGGTCCAGTGTGGACTTCAAGGTGTTCTGACCACCCCCCCTGAAACTGAAAGCCTGACTCATATTGAGATTCAGACAGAGCACACTGAATAAAGCTCCGTTTAGAAATCGGATGAGAAAGGACTGTATTAAATACTTTCTAGTTATGTTAATTCTGGTAGACTAGAGAAACAAATTCATAAACATGCATATGTATATAAGGGAGAGGTTTATATACAAGAGGAATGGGCCATTGAGAAAGCATCCCAACTCAGTCCTATATAAGCCCACAAGTCTGATATTAGCCCACATGTCTGATCCCAGTCTATAAAGTCTACTTCAGATTCACGAGGCACATCCAGTGACACCAGGACAATCACCAGACAGTGGGTGCAGAATCTTGCATATCCAGTGGTAATAGAAGCATCTCAGTGCTGGCAGGGCCCTCTCTGAGGCTTCTCAAGCATGTTAGCATGGGCAGGAGTTTCTCTGTGGCTTCTCCAGCTTCAGCGGTCTGGTTCCATCAGGGTAAGCCCATGTGGCTCCTCATCCAGGATGCCTCACAGGGAGCCCAGCTTGTGTTTAATCAGTAGAGTGGCTCCAAGGGACTGAGTGGTAAGTCTGTTATCACCAAGAAGGCCAGATTTCCCAGAATTCTGAGGTGAAAGCCATGCCCACACAGAGGTCTCTCTGGCTATCTCCAGATTGATAGGCTAGACTCCACCCCTATACTCCAATCCTGAAATGGGCACAAGAGTAATGGCTGCCACATTCGTAGATGGTCGGGGAATCCAGGTGGCAAAGCGGTTCTGAGCTGGACTGCTAACCCAAAGGTCAGCAGTCGGAAACCAGCAGCCGCACTGTGGCAGGAAAACGAGTTTCTACTGCAGCTGAGTTACCCTCCTGAAAATCCATAGGGGCAGTTCCGCACTAGCCCATAGGTTCGCCCGCAGTCAACATCCACTTGATGGCAGATATTTTAGGAGTTTTCTTAGATAGTCAACACGAGGGGCTCTCAGGATGATTTTTAGGCACCACAGAGTCTGTTCGGAGTCATAGCACCTCCAGGAGTCCTGATGAGGCCTGCGCTATCATTGCTGCCCTATTGGAGCCTATGGTGGAAGCTACTGTGCAGCTCCTTCTCCAGGAGGTTCTCATTAGCAATACTGAAAAGCCAGCCTGTGTGGGAGGCAACAGCCGCAAGCCGCCTCTGCTTTATTGCGTGTGATTCTCAGTAGGGTTGCCCCTTTAAGAAGCTTACCCCACATGGCCACGTTCACAGATCCTGTAAATCAAAACTTTTTTTAAAAAAAGAACACCCAGGAGTGAGCTCTAACTACCAGAGGGTACAACATATCTTTTCAGGAAAGACCCTTAGAGAGGTTTATCTGAATGTCGGTGAGGTTCAGCTATTCATGAAAAAGTCACCTGGAGATATAATTTTACTCAATTTGTGAATTTTATTCAGGTCTGGTCAACTTTTATTAGTGACACTTGCTCTATGTACAAATGTGCCAAAGGTAGCTCCTGGGACATGTACAGGAGGAGCTTCCTGTTTTCCTGGAGTTCTCTGTTCATTGGAAATGGCAGTTACACACCCAATATATACAGTCTGGCAGACAGCAGTGAGTTGTAAAATTGATTTCTAACAAAAGTACTAGAGGAGTGAGAACAGGAGAGGGAGAGAGGGATTCTAATGGGCAGACAAGTTATCTGTGAGAGGAGTGTGAGAAGGACTTGGGGGCTCTTAGGACAAATAAAGGCAAGGAAGACACTGATGGATCCTGGCACCCCAAAAGCATTGAAGCAGAGTAAGTGTGTTACCTCTCTGCTGTGACAGTCATAGCCTGGGAGTGGCACCAACTCCACTAACTGTGGAGTGTTAAGAAGATAAAGGACGATGATCCTGGAAAGATTTACTGGAAGTGAGGAATTCGGAGTCATTATTGCCAAGTCTAAAAGTTCAGACCTTATCCTTTCAAAGTGAGGATGATGGATGAGAAGCCTCAGAAACAAGGGGGACCTTGTTGAAAGCCTAAACTTCCTCGTGCCCTAGACTAACACCTCAGAAACCCCTTGGGTTTCATACAGACGTTTAGGTTTAGCTTCCGCCTGCAGGGGAGCCTACAAAGATTCTGTAGGTAAGGAAGGATGTCAGTCGTAGGTATGGTTGGGATATTTAACTCTGACAAGCAGTGTGTTGGGCACATGGAAAGGCTATTTGGCAAGCAATTGCCATCTTGATAAAACATGAATCTTTGTTTTAGGCATAATGATTATTAAATGACACCTGTGCAATCAGTACTCCATTAGTTTTACCTTTGAGAAAACTCCAATGTAATTGTTTGAAATGCATGCTTATTCAACAGGAAAGAAGGCGAGGGAGAAAAATAATTTGCCTGCTGCCCAAAAGGGATACATAAACTCAGAACCAAAGTCAATGCCATGAGTCCATCCAGACTCATAGTGACTCTAATGGACAGGGTGGAATGCTCACTGAGGGAGGGGGTAGGGTTCTGGGGTTATATATCATTTTAGGAGCAGATATTCTAATCTTTTTTTCTTTTAATTCACTCTCTGAAGTCCACGTGGTTATTCTGTTTGATTTGGGAGAGCTCAAGATTTTTAATACTATCTGAAATCTGGTAGCCAAGGACGCTGCTATATGAGATAAGATTAATCAGCCAGGCTCAGTGCCCCAATTCCAGAAGAGTCTATAGCATCTCTTATGCCCTCCCCCATCCCCCAAACACCTATTTTGAGATAGCCAAGATAATTTTCTTCATTTCCTGCCCAGACAGCTGTGCAGAGTTGTAATTCATTGTTAGATAGCTGCAGCCATCCTCCTTAGAAAATGCTACATCTTGTCAAGAATGAGGTTTTTCTCAACACTGTAGTTTTTTCTTTTTTTTAAACAGTGATGTGCCCACCACATGTAGAGATAGTCTTCACCTTAGTAGCCTCAAAGCGAAGCTTCATCTAACACATGCTGCCCTGCCAGGAGGTCAATACAACAAACACCTCACCCAGCTTCTTCTGCACACAGTCCAGTCCACTCCTGGACTCCTGCAAATAAGGCCTTACTAGCTGAGTAAACCTTAATTCTGTGCCACAGCCAGATAAGGAAATGCCAAAAAGACTGCACATCCAGTAGGTGAGGAGTAGTCTGTCTTAATCCTCAATTATCTCCTCCCTTCAAAGCCATAAAACAGCTCTGCTATCTTCTGATCTTTACGACACAACTGTGGAGAGAAGAGAAAATGAGCTGAAAAAGATAAAAATCTGTCTGTGTGTGTGTGTGTGTGTGTGGCTGTGTGGCTGTGTGGCTGTGTGGGAGGGAGATAGACATAACCACATAAAAATTGAAAATTACTTCAGATGACAGCAAGAGACAGGCCTTGGAGGAAGGCAGGGAGCAGCGGTGATTAGAGTGGATTGCCGTGTCTGGGGAGGTCTAAGAGGTTACAATACTTGGGTTATTTGTAAAATGTTGGACATGAGGTCAAGGTCGGTTTCTTACCAAGGCATGTTGTATCATTTAACTATCACAAATCACAAGTGGGACAAATATGAAGGAAGCGTTTCTACTCTTAAATAGCTTCTTTGCTTTTTTAATAAATTCTGACTTTTGTAAGATACCTTAGAATTGTCAAAATGAGCCAAGATGTGATTAAAGGTCCTTCTGTTTCTGTTGTGAAACTGGTGATTAGGAGGTATTTGGTAAGTTTCTTCAAATAAAAATCTCATTTGCACCCCATTTCTACTTCAGAATCACTAATAAACCTTGAATTTAGCTTGACAAGTCAGATTCATAACTTCAGAAAACTCGTGAGAAGACTAATTTGAGAGGTGGGAGGATGCAGGGTGTTTGTTTATTAAGACAACTTAGAAGTTCTCGGAAACCAGGCAGCAAAGGTCAACTGGCTCAACATAGTCAACTTGCCTAAGACAGTGGACAGACTTTCCAGGACCTTTCAGGACCTGCTACAAACTAGTGGGGGGCGGAGGGGGGGAGGGCCAAGAAGACTGATAGGGCATCATCCCTGTCCCACCAATTAACCTGTTTATGTGGGAGTGAGGAAAAGGTCATTGTAAAATGACTGGTCTGAATCAATGTGTTGCTGGGAGGTCCGTCTACTCAAGGTGACCCCAATTATGAAATAGTTGAACTGGGGTTTCTATTTCTTCAGGGGTTTTCCATGGCTGTTTTTTGTTTTGGTTTGGTTTGGGGTTTTGGAGGGGGGGGGGGTTGAAGGGAGGTGACATGGATTTTCTTTTAAGGCCCCTCAGGGTGCACTTGAATTCACCATGGGTACCACCCAGAGATTCCAATCATAATACAAGTTTATCAATGTAACACAGACAGTTAGGAACCCTGACCTATCGAGATGGGGAAAAAAATTCCTCAAGAATTAGTTGCTCTCTTAGAAGTCAATTCTGATAGAAGCTTGAGACACACCCAGTCAGTTTAACTAGTGAGTTAAACTGTTTGATTTGGGGGAATTCAAGTTGGCTGCTAACCACAAAGCCAATAGGTTGAAGCCACCAGCTGCTTCTTGGGAGAAAGATTGACTTCTACTCCCATAAAGAGTGGGAGTCTCAGAAACCCACAGGAGGAGTTCTACTCAGGCCTATGGGGTCAATGGTCTCCAAAGACCCAACGGTAGCGAGTTTGGATTCATGAATCCAAAGCTCTACTGAGAAATTTAAAGTTCAACTAGCATAGTCACATACAAGATGAGCTGACCCAGCAACAAGTGACAAATTTGAAGTGCCTTAAATCTTTTTGTCAGAATGACCTTTTAAAAAGCCTGGAACATGATGATCCAGTGATCCAATACAATCACTGAAGTCAAATAGGTGCATAAGCAAATGTGGTGACGAAAACTGATGGCACTCAACTATCAAAGGATATAGGGTCGGGGTCTCAAAAATTTGAAAATAAACAAATGGCCATCTAGCTGAAAAGTATCCAAGCCCACATGGAAGAAGCACATCAGCCAGTGTGACCATGAGGTGTCAAAAGGATCAGGTCTCAGGCAGCAAACAGAAAAAAATGTATCACTGTGTGCAGACCTGCCTGAGATGATCACTGAGGACATATGAGGGCATAAGTAAGACTGATGAAGAAAGCTGATGGTACCCGGCTATCAAAAGATGTAGCATCTGGGGTCTTAATGGCTTGAGGGTAAACAAGTGATCATATAGCTCAGGAGCAACAAAGCTCCCCATAGAAGAGTCACACCAGCTTGTGTGACCATGAGGTGTGGAAAGAATCTGGTATCAAACATCAAACATCAGACATCATATCATTATGTGCCCATCCTCCCGACATGATCGCTGAAGACAAAAAAGTACAGAGGCAAACAGAGTGGAGGAAGCTGAAGATGCCCAGCTACCAAATGATAAAGCATCTGGGGCCTTAAAGGTTTGAAGGTGAACATGTGGCCATCTAGCGCAGAAGCAGCAAAGCCCACATGGAAAAAGCACACCAGTCTATGTGAGCATGAGGGATTGAAGGGAGCAGATATCAAACATCAAAGAACAAGAATCACATCACTATGAATGAAGGGGAGAGTAGGGTGGGGCCCCAAGGCCCATTTGTGGGCAATTGGACACTCCCTTACAGAAGACTCACAGGGAAGAGACAGACCAGCC
Organism: Nesogale talazaci; assembly: GCA_004026705.1. Lineage (NCBI taxonomy): Eukaryota > Metazoa > Chordata > Mammalia > Afrosoricida > Tenrecidae > Nesogale > Nesogale talazaci. Next base: position 56,103 of record PVJH01009394.1, on the reverse strand, counting down.
AAGGTGCAGTCAAGTAGTGATGAAATATACAACTTTCTTCTAGTTCCTGAAGATTTCCTCCCCCCAACTATCATGGCCCCAATTCTACCTTACAAATCCAGCTGGACTGGAGAAGGTACACTGGTAGAGATGGAAACTAGGAATATGGGGAAGCCAGGACAGATGAAGCCCTCAGGACCAGTAGTGAGAGTGGAGTCACCAGATGGGTGGAGGGAAGGTGGGGTGGGGAAGCAGAGCCAATTACAAGGATCGACACACAGCCTCCTAGCTGGAAGATGGGCATCAGAGGCATCAATGAGGGGAGACATAGGGCAGTGTAAGATAGGACAAAATAAGAATAATTTATGAAGTACTGAGAGTGGGTGAGAGGGCAGCAGGGAGGTAGGGGCAAGAATGAGAAGCTGAAAGCAAGGGCTCAAGTGGAAAAGCAGATATTTGGAGAATGATGATGGCAGTAGGCATCTGAAGGTGCTTGGCACAGTATATGTATTTATGTATTTTGATAAATGATGTACAAGCCCCCGATAAAATGATTAAAAGGGAAAAGAAGTGGGGGAAACCTGGAACTTACATATATTGGCCTCCTTTTCTGAGTATATGAGAGGGTGCACAGAATCACTGGAATTTTTTTTCAAAGCTATGTATTTACTTTTTTTTTTTACAAAATAACTTTATTACCATCAATAACAATTCATGGTTTCTATAACAATTCATGGTTCAAATCTGAGATTTCACTCTAGAAAATATTTTTCAGACTCATCTCTTTGTATGGCTCTTTCATTTTTTTTCCTCCTTTCTTCTACATCAATAGATCATTGAATCTCATAGAGCAAGGTCAGGTGAGTAAGGTGCATGGGGCAAGAAGGCATGCTGTTTACTGCCAAAACCTGGTGCACTGAGATGGCTTGCATGGACAGTTGCATTGTCCTGGTGGCAAAACCAGCCCCCCCTCTGCCCCATCTGCCACAAATTAGGTCTTTTTGTTACACACTGTAACACAATATTTTCACACCCTCTAGATACAAAGCGTAATTAAGAGTGTGACCTGTGTAACAAACTTCAAATGCACTATTCCCCGTCACATTACAAGTAAACAAATGAGCATGGTCTTGATCTTTGATTCCACTTGAGAAGCTTTTGGGAGGTGAGGTGATGATGACTTCTTCCCCTGGCTTGATTGATGTTTGTTTCGAGGAACTTAAGAATAGCACTATATTTCCTCACCAGCAATGACCTAAGCTGTTCTTTCAAAGCATGGCATGTCTCCACTTGATGCTCAGTCAGAACCTGAGGCACAAATTCACAGTGACCCTTCTTATTCCCAAAACTTCCATTACGATTCACTGAGTTGAACACCAAGATCATCCAGACAACTTCCCCATTGCTGGTCCATCATTGGTCTTTTGAGCACAAGTGAATGAATTTTGTTGACATTTTAATCCATACAGGAATTTGAAGAATGTCCAGAATGAGGTTTGTCCTCGATCAACACTTTACCTTTTTTGAAACAAGAAAAACACTCATACACTTGAGTTTTTCCCCATAGTGCTGTCCTTCTAAACTGTGTTTAACATCACAACTGTTTCTGTGGCATTTTTACTAAGATTTCACAGGTTCACACTGTTCTCTTAAATTGGCTATCATAGAAAGCAAAGTTTGAGTGAAACTGCTTTTACAAAAAAATTCACTGTGACCAGAGAGAACCTTTCAAGAAGACGCCAGTGGGTACATTAACTCAGAGCAAGCTGCTAGATGCTCGACTAGTGGGAAATATGCTACTATGAAAGCTCCAGCCAGGAGTGGGGTTTTTTTTCTGTTCTGAAGGCATATACCCTCTCCTATGCTTACATTAGTGGGAGTTTGCCAGGAGTGTGTCACATCAAGGTAGTTTCAAAAAGAGTTACTTTTCCATGGTTTGAATCCTGGCTATACTGCTACCTACCTCTTTGACCTAGACTGCCATGGCTTGCTTGTCTGAGAGATGAGGGTATTAATAGTAACTCTCTTATAAGGTTCTAGTGAAAAGTACTAAGCTACTCTTTGTACTGTCTTTAGATGATGCTTGAACCTATTAAGTGCTTTGAAAACATTATATTAAATAAGGGAGCTATGCTAAATAAAGAAATACTTGGAGAGTGCAAGCAGTTAATGGACTTAGCTACTAACTAGAACATTAGAGGTTGAAGTTCACCCACATATGCACAGAGAAAACATGTGGTGACCCACTTCCAAGAGAAATCAGTCACTGAACACATGGAGTGACAGGATGAAGAGCATTGACAAACCACTGACAAACTTAACCAAAGAAAGGAGGGAACAAATTTCAATACCCAGATTGAGGGATGAAAGAGAGCGCATTACAACTGATCCTAGTGGAATCAAAAGGATAATTACACAGTACTATGAAGGACTGTACTCCAGTAAATTCAACAACTTGTAAAACATGGACAGATTCTTGGAAAAAACATCTCTCTATAGATGACCCCTTATGGATGTCAAGACAGTCAACGGACCCATAGCAATAGAAGAAATAGACAATTTTATCAAGGGAGTACCAACAAAAGAAAGCCATGGAGTGAAGTTCTTCTCTGATATACTTGTAGTTGCCATGGTCAAGTCTGTGTCAATTGATTACTGGTTGTATAAAACTCAATGTCACAAGATTCTGAATCGGATGTCTATGAAGACTGGTTACAGAAGCACAATTTATTCCAGATAATACCTATGGAGGATAAGATGACCTTTCTATGAAGAAAAGAACCATCTGTCTAAAGCAGACTGTCTTAATTAAAACCACCAGCTCTGATAATATTTGGAAATCGCTATGAGCTTCATACTTCCATTTCTACCAGTATGACACTTAGGATTAGGATAGATTATTTTAAGAGACTCTCCCTCCCCATGGACTGTCAATCTTCTCTCTTGTATCAATAATAGACATTAAAACTATAGTCATCTCTATATTAAGGGAATCATGATCCCAAGACCTGATAGCAAATTAGCATTATACTCTGAGAACATCTTGTTATATGTCTTTCCTCTTTTAAATTCAACATTGAATCTTGTGATATTGATTGGATTTTTTGTCCTATTGGATTACAAAATTAATTTTCATAAATATTCCACTTTCCCTATTGTTCTCTACAGAAGTTAGCAAATGACCCTCCTTCCCTAAGACATTAAAAGATAATTACATTTGGTTATGCACACTACCCCTAGACTGACAGACTTCCACAAAACTAATTTCCCATCTTCTTCTCAGAGATCTGGACTGAACTGAAGCTGCATGAAATCTATTTATAAACTGCACCAGGCAAGCAAGTGCCAGGAAGCAAAAATGCTCACCTTCAAGATTTTATACAGACATCCAAGTCCCTGAGCTCCTTGTTTCCAAAATTTTAATAATTAATAATTTTCTTAAACTATGTCTCACACACAGAAGAAGAAAAGGACGATAGCTTTCTGAGGGTACTAGGATAGCATTACCAGATTCTGTCAAGCAACGTAATAAGTGTCCCACTGAAAGGGTCTAACAGAGAGGCAGCCCCTTCCAGCCTCACTGCAGACAAAAGACTGCAGATATGCACAGCAGTCCCTGACCTGCAAGTTAACACTCCCTGTCCATCCAGTGGGCTGTTCTCCAGAGTACAAGCTGACAGGGCTGGGACACGACCACAGGCCTCATTTCCCATCGTGAGTAAAATCAGGATTTGAAGCCAGGTCTCTGAAGATCAGATGCAATGACATGAACTTGGTCCTCTAATAAATCACAGCTGAAGTTAGCATCTAGGAGCACAAATGCTATATGATGCTGCTCGCAAGATGAATTCCATTACGGTCTCGCTTGTCCCATTTTGCCTGGGCTCAAAACTTTCCAAGAAGTTTAATCAGAGTGTCCAACATTCCATGTATATTCCTTTGTCTAAAAGCAATTTTGGGGGGTCTTCTTTCGAGAAATTACTTTAGAGACAGGCTCAGGGGGTTGGAGGTAGGGAATGTGTCTTTTATATTTATTCCTAAGGCAAGGGGTTTTCATAAAACCAAATTTGGCAGCAAAAACCCTCTGTGAACCTAGGAATTGTGAAAAGAGAAAACAAAAAACAGAATGCCTAGTCGTTTAAGAAATATTTTTAACATTTGATGCCTTCTATCTAGAAATGATGAGAATAAGTAACAATGCCTGAAAATCACGATTACCTCTGAATTCAGCTTCAGCAAAGCAAGTGGTACTTAAGACAGCATCGCCAGGAAAAATGAAAACATCACAGATGTATTGATGTTCCACCTCTTTACTCTTCTTAACAATTTTTAAATGGGCCAAATGGTATAAATTCAGCATATAAGCCTGATAAATATAATTCTTTCCTGATTTTATGTTTTTAATCCAAAGGTGTATACTCACAAAGAAGAATTCATTTGTCAACTTTCCGTGTACATGACATTTCTCATTTCCACCTTGGCTGAGGAGAGACACAGTGACATTTAGAGAATTCTGATGTTCCTCCCTTTTAGTACTTTAATCAAATTTTTTTTTTACTTCAAACATTATATAAATGAGACTTCTCTATAGGGAGGTAAACACTCTCCCCCCTTCCCATTGAAGTCACTTTCATATAAATTGTCAAAATGATTCACATAATGCCATCAAAAGCCAAAATAATTCAGCTCCCTAGGCAATATTTTATAAATTTATATCAATGTTAACTTTAAGAAAATTGACTTAACACTCAGCTCACTCATGTCTTTAGGACTTAGGCCCATCTGGGATTTTACAGTGCCACTACCCTAAGAGCTGAACTGGACGTATTTCAGTTATGATTCCTAAACAGAAAAAAAGGAACATATTGTGGACTTCCAGAAGAACAGACAAATCTGTCTTGAAAGAAGTACAATGGGATGTTCCCTAGAGACAAGGATGGCAAGATGTTTGCTCATACACTTTGGACACGTTATCCAGAGAGACCAGCCCCTTGGAAAAGGACATCAGGCTTACTTGAATAGAGGGTTGGTGGGAAAAGAGAAGAACCCTTTATTAAAAAAATTGATTTAATGGATACAACACTTCAGTACATGGGCTCAAAGAGAACAGTTTGTGAGACCGATGCAGGACTAGACAGTGCTGTGTTCTCTGGTAAAGAGGGTGGGTAGTATTCAGAATTGAGTGGCCTCCAAAGAACACCAACCATCATAAAAGGCATCAGTGGTGAAACAGATAGTTAATGTACTCTGCTGCTAACTGCAAGGTTGGAGGCTCCGATCCACCCAGAAGCACCCCAGATGGAAAGATTGAAGATTCACATCTGATAAGCCACCCATTTTGGCTTCTGATACTCAGTTTCTTTCCTCAGTAGACTGTTAGGAGTTGAATTGTGTTAAAAATCCTACATAGTGGAGGATGCTGCTATTCTGACCTATGGGTCCCTGTTAGAGGGAATTGACTCCAGGGCAACTAATACTAATAATAAAAGGAAGACATTTACTTCTTCAAAGAGATCATTGGTCATTTAAAGGCGCACCTTCTAGGTCCAGAGGGCTTTTTTTTTTTTTTTTTTTTTTTGTAGAGGTGGTGGTGAATATGCCGCCTTTTCTGCTGCTTGCCAGCTGATCACTTTTCCTTCCAAGGCAGCTTCGTTGTACCAGATGAACCCATTCCTCGGCTTCTCTGAGGTGAGTAAGAAACAATGCCCAGTCCACTCTAGCTGCTGAGTGTGTTAGAGTTTTTGAAATAAGGATCTGGGTTTTATATCAGGTTCACATGATATAAAAGCCAGATTCTTATTTTTGTTTCACTTTTTCCTGAGCAAAAATCTCTGAAGTGTTGGTCACTGTGGTTGTTAATTTTAAGGGGCAATGTGTTTTAGGCCACAGTTTTTCAGTTAAACCAGTGGTTGGCAAACTGGTTCGCAAGCCATATGCGGCTCTTTCAGTGTGAATGTGCGGCTCTGAAGCAGCACTGAAAACATTTGAAGGTTATTATTTCAGATCATGTGATTTCATTTGTTTGGAAAAACATACTTAAGGCTGTTGCGTGATTTTAAAGTTGTTAGAAGGGACAGGATTGACTCTTCAATCTCAAGAGCTTGCCGACCCCTGAGTTAAACATTATCCTCATTACCTAGCACTATTATAACTGAAACATCACATGGGGATGGTGTTAGCAGACAAGACTTCATCCTTCCACAGTTTAGAAAGTTACAAGTCTGAATTCAACAGACAAGTTCCAGATTTCTTTCTGTCTCTGGTGGTTCACAGATTCAGAGGTAGGTTTTTGTTTATGATTTTTGGCATTGGTCTGAGCCTAGGAGGGTGAACCCACATGGATCTGAGTTAAAATGGTGTGCTCTTCGTGACTCGTCTTTTTGGGTAATAGTCAATCTCTTTCTGCTCACCTTTTGTCCCTTGTAAGATAAAAGGTGTTGATACATATTTGGGGAGGAGCCATAAATTAATTCACAGCAAACATTAATGTAGATATTGCTAGATAGGTATTTTGTGGTTGCAATTATCCTCTAACATGGATTCTAAGTGACCTTCCATAAAGTGTATGAGCTCATCTATCAGTTGAAGGCCTTCTTTGAGTGGAGAAGGACTCTTCATCAAAATGGTAACATAGCTATTCTGTCCAAGCTCTCAGTCTGCCTGACCTATACATTTTGAACTCATATTGCCCTAGAATTATATAAGTCAACTCCTCAAAATAGATAAATAATGGCAGAGAGAGATCATAGAGACATAGCTAGATACCTAGACACATAATCAGTCAGATACAAAGATGATAGATGATGATATATAGATAGATAGATAGATAGATAGATAGATAGATAGATAGATAGATAGAACACAGAAAGCTAAGGAAGAGAGTTCTGTGACTAGAGGGGCAAAGGATGGAGTGTGGGGGCACAAATGTGTGTGACTGAAAGGTGGGAGAGGCAGCAAAGAACATGAATCTGCCACCACTCTGTCTGAACATTCCAGCCTCCAAAATGTGAGGGAATTTTTAAAAAATGAGGGAGTAGGTTTCAGCTGTTCTAAACCACTCTCTTTGTGGTGAACTATTAAGATAGAGGTGAGAAACTAATAATCACATAGAGTTATTCTTAGCCTGTCTGTTTCTAAGTATGGAAAGCTCATGGAGTCACGAGCAAGATGAAAAACCCTTAAATAAAGAGGGGTTAAGAGTACAGGAGTTAGAAACAGTAGCTCCCCTGGAATGGAAACAAGCAAAATACAATGATCTCAATATTAATAATAATAGCACAATGCTCATATCACCATTATGAGAGGGCTGTAAAAAGTTGATGGAAAATGGAATAGAGAGACAATGAGACATTTCCATGAATTCTTTGATGCCCTTCCCTATGACTGTAGTGAGAGAAAATCTGTAGTTGCATGGAATGCCTGTAAAATCTGTCTTCCAAACTGCCATTCTTCTGTATAGAGACCTTTATAAACATCACAGATGTTTAAATACAAAGCCCAGGGGAGCTTCTTAATTAAATAAACTTTCCATCCTCTCCTATCCTGCTCCCAGCCCATATCTCCAGTAGCCACAGAGGACATACCTAAACATAGCAGGTGTTTCAAAAATCTCATAGGCATTGTTCCACATGGTTCTTTCTTTGTTTTCATTGGGCATCATATGGTGTAGTAAGATATATTTGAGGTCAAAGGCACTGAGTCTTTGAAGACCATCTACTCTATGTCACTGGCACATTGTGATGGCTTCCATGTAGCCAGCAGGGTCCCTCACCATTGATGAGTTTCATCAGAGATTATAGACAAAGTTGGCTAAGAAGAAAGACTTGCATGAGTTAACTATTGTCCTGTAACAAATCCCTTCAAAGCAATATTTGTTCTTATTTTTCAAATGCTTTTTTTTAATTGGGTGCTTGGACAACTCTTTCACAATCCATGCATCCATCCATCCATCCATCCATCATCTATTGTGCCATTTGTATATTTGTTGCCATCATCATTCTCAAAACATTTGCTTTTGATTTAAACTTTTGGTATCAGTTCATTTTTCCCCTCCTTCCCTCTGCAATCCCCTCCCTCATGAACCATTGATAATTTATAAATTATTATTATTGCATCATGTCTAACACCATTGGATGTCTCCCTTCACCCACTTTTCTGTTGTCTGTCCCCCAGGGAGGAGGTTATATGTAGATCCTTGTAATTGGTTTCCCCTTTCTATCCCACCTTCCCTCGACCCTTTCAATGTTGCCACTCTCACTACTGGTCCTAGATTTCCACACAGGATGGTGTGCTCCTTTCATGTGGGCTTTGTTGTTTGTGAGCTAAATGGTCACTTGTTTACCTTCAAGTCTTTAGAAACAAGAAAAAAAGAAAATGATGATGGCAATATATGTACAAATGTGCTTAACACAATGGATGGATGGATTATCATAAGAGATGTAAGAGCCCCCAATAAATGATTAAATAATAATAATAATAATAATAATAATAATAACCAGTATTCATTCATTGTAACATAAGTCATTGTAACATAAGTGTCTGTTAACCAATGGGGAACCAACTGATCTATGTTAACTTAGCTATTGGTTAGTTTAGAGATGACCCTGTGTCTTTATCCTCCTCAGTCAAGTAGGTTAACTGGAGCTTATGACAACCACAGATCTGCAAGAGGACAAGCCAGCAGCCATGCATATTTCAAGCCCCCGCCATAGCTCATGTGTTCACTGCCTGGGGCCAAAACAATTCACCACCCAGTTGAAACCAAAATGAAGTAATAAAACAACACTTCTCCTCTAGTGGAAGGAACTAGTCACATGGATAACAGGCAGGATGATTCGCAGCCAATAACTCAATTTTTCATCCTTATGCTTGAAAAAATAGCTAACTCTTCATAGGTTTCATCAAGGAGTCCTGGTGACTCCTTTGTCTAAGTGACACTATTGTCTAAGTGATGTACTACTAACCACAGGGCCAGAAGTTGAAAACTACCAGCTGCTTCACAAGAAAAAGACAAATCCCATAATGATTTATAGGGGGGAGGCTGAGCCCCGGTGTCGTAGTGGTGGTGCGCGCGACTGCGGCCCACTGGGATGGAGGTTCCATTCCAGCAGTGGGGCTGGGCCTCCTATTCCCACCACCGGAGAGCAGTGATGCCCAAAAAACAAAAAACAAAAAAAAGATTTATAGGGGGAGGTGGGGGAAAGGAGGTGGTGTTGAACAGCTCAGGGAAAAGGAACAACAAATAATCCAAAATCAGTGACAAGTTGGGTGTGAGAAGCCTGATAGGGATTGATCAAGAGTAATGTAACCAAGAGAAATGACTGAAACCCAAATGGAGACTGAGCATGATAGTGGGAAAGAGGAAAGTAAAAAGAAATAGAGGAAAGAAATAGGAGGCAAAGGGCATTTATAGAGCTCTAAATATAGGTGTGTACATAGGTAAATATATTTATATATGATGATGGGTAAATAGATCTATGTGCATATACTTATTGGGTTAGTATTAAGGCAGCAGATAGACATTGGGCCTCCACTCAAGTACTTCCTTAATGCACTTTGTTCTATTAAGTTGACATTCCATGATGCTCACCTTCCTGACACAATCGCTGAAGACAAATGTGTGCATAAGCAAAAGTGGTGAAGAAAGCTGATGGTGCCTGGCTATCAAAAGAGATAGCATCTGGGGTCTAAAAGACTTGAAGGTAAATAAGTGCCCATCTAGCTCAGAAGCAACAATGTCCACATGGAAGGAGCACACCATCCTGTGTGACCACAAGGTGTTGAAAGGATCAGGCATCAAAGAACTAAAAATTATATAATAAATGAGGGGGAATACAGATTGGGGATCCAAAGTCTATCAAAAGGTGAAATAACATCCCTTTACAGAAGGGTTACAGGGAGGAGACAAGCCAGTCAGGGTACAGTGTAGCAATAATGAAACATGCAACTTTCCTCTAGTTCTTAAATGATTTCTCCCCCACCGTCCCCCATCATGATTCCAATTATACCTTACAACACTGACAAGATCAGAGGATGTAGACTGGTACAGATAGGAACCAGAAACATGGGGAATCCAGGGCAGAAGATTCCTTCAGGCCCAGTAGTGAGTTTGGCAACATTGGGAGGGTGGAGGGAAGGTGGGGTAAAAAGGGGAAACCAATTACAAGATCTACATATAACCTCCTCCCTGTGGTACAGACAACAGGGGAGTGGGTAAAGGGAGACATTAGACAGACTACGATATGGCAAAATAATGATGATTTATAAATTATCAAGGGTTCATGGGGGGGGGGGGGAGCAGGGAGAGAAAGGGGAAATGAGGAGCCAATACCAGGGGCTCAAGTAGAAAGAAACTGTTTTGAAAATCATGATAACAGCAAATGTACAAATGTGCTTGGCATACAATGGATAGATGGATGGATTGTGTTAAAAGTTGTATGAGCCCCAATAAAAAGATTTTTTAAAAAAGAATGAAGAACATATTCTAAAAAGAGAGAGAGATTTACATAAACATTTTTTGGGGTGGCTTTAGTAGAGTAAACTCAATGGGCATGGATTTTATACCTAAAATTAAAATCATTATCATCAGATAGATAAAAGGGAATGTGCCCATTCCCTAGAAACTTCAGTTAAGATTATTTCTCCAGCATTTCATTGGTTATTACAAACTACAATACTTTCCACCAAAGTCTGAGCATTGCTTGGATTAAAAAACAAATTTTACCTAACAGTTAATTGCTTATGTCTCAAAAACAAAACAAAACATCTCAGTGTCACAGAGTCAATTCTGACTCATAATGCCCATGCGGGACTGACTAGAATTTCCCCCTCTGGGTTTTTGAGACTGGAAATCTTCACAGCAGTAGAAGTTTTCATTTTTCTCCCTTGCAGCAGCTGGTACATAATTCTGAACTGTTGATCTTCTGGTTTGCTGCACCACATATAACCTACTATACTACTATTGCTTGTGACGACATACTAGTATTTAGGGAGAAAGATGTAGCAATCTACTTCTGAAAATCAGCCAGTGAATCACAATAATCCCATCCACGACTGATGATGGGGCTGCAAGTGCAGACCCAGGCAGCATTGCACTGTGTAAGGGGTTCCCCTGCACCAGGACCCACAGCAACTAACAGCAAACACTTGGATGATGAGAAATTCTGTTGAAAGCCAGATTGCAAGGGACCAATTTGCATGCTCTCTGAGGTCAGGGACCATTCTGAAACTTCTATCATCATGCTTACCCCAATACGTCAAACAGCATAAATGCTCAAGAAAGAGTCTAAAAATTGCAACTGCTGAAATACTTCCTCAGACGTTGCTACCTTCTTTACCATCCTCACTTGTTAACCACTTTATCTTTGCTTCCTTTGTAGGTTTCTCCTGCTTGTAACTTCACAAGCCTTCTGATATTTGAATCGGTTTATGGCTCATATCTTTGAAGTTACTCTCATCCAATAATGGAAAATTTACCACTCCTCCTAGTATATTGGTCAAAGGGAGGGGGAGGGCTGAATCTATATTGTTTCAAGGCCCCTTTGGGCCATTATGTGTATATCTTCACCTCTGCTGATGGTTTTAAGAACATTCAGAGTCCTGTTCCTGCTAATAATGGTAAACTCAAAGCAAAACAAAAACTAAAAAATCCTCAGTGTTCAAGTCCATTTTGACTTGTACTGACCCTACAGAATCAAGGAGAACTGCCTCTTAGGGTTCCCAAGCTCTATGACTCTAAGTAAATCAACTGCAGCATTTTCTCCTTCAGCATTCCAATGAGCTAGGAATAGTGACCTTTATATTAATAGACCTATGCTTAACACACTGAACCACCAGGGATGCTTTAATGATCAACTGAGCCTCTTTTTACCCTTTCCTCCTATACTGTCTCACCTGAAAAGACACATGATGGAAAATTAGTGATCATTTCTCTGACATCAAACCATGAGCTATTTTTGTAAGCTTGTGGATTTTTATCCAGATAACTGTTATTGATCCGGATTTTCAACATTCCCCACCCATATCCCTCTTCTATTGTGATAGGTAAGCTTGTTGTGCCAACATGGTCAAAGACTATAGGTAGATCTGTTGTGACATGGCCAATGAACACACGAGATCAATTGAAGGGCAGAGATAGAAATGGCTTGGTGAGCTCTGCCCTTGTACTCCTGGATATTTAGACCAGCCAGCTGCCTTGTTCATCCTGTAACTCGACTTCTAAACAACACCACCCAAGGGACACCTAATTGTGGACTGTGTAGCTGTGAGTTGAGGTTCCTTCAAGCCCTGTTTCACCACGCTCCCGGGATATACATCTCTTGAGCTGGGGATTGTCAGACTCAGTCATCTGGCTGACTGTTGGTGACCTGCTTTGCTGTTTGCTGCTTGTGGCCAGAAAACCTGAATTGCTCTACAAAGGACTACTCGGAGGCCCTCAAGACTCCAAGCACTGCCAGGCTACTAGCTGTCTCATGCAAGTGAGCTGCACCGAGTCATTTGTACTGCTTTATAGATTAGTTAACTGTTTATTTCTTATCTTATATATCCTTCTATCTATGTAAATATATAAAGAATTACTAGTTTCCTGGTTTCATTTCTCTAGAGAACCCTGTCTAACAAATCAATGTATGTGGATTTCTACATATTTTACTCTGATACCTTTTCAGTACACTTTTCTTAATCTGACTTTTGATTGGTTCCAAATACAGCTAAATAAAATTTTTGGAAAAGAATCTGCTACTAGTTCTTGAGGGGAATCTGATTTCATGAGGGGTCACTGTTACATGGAGAGGACTAAGCTGTCAGAGCATAGCAAGTCGCAAACTTAGTTAAGCCTTTCTGTGTCACAGAGATGGTCTTCAAGACACTTACTGTTGCTTTTGTTGCTAGATGTCATCAAAGTGTTTTAGCTTCCCTAGACCATAAATGATACAACAGAACTGCCACCTGGCGTGTTCTTGTGACACTCTGGACAGAAACAGACCTTTGTCTGTATTCCACAGAGCTGCTAGGTGGATTCAAACAGCCACCTGTTTGCTTAGCAGACAAGCCCTCAATCATTGCCCACCAGGGCTTCTATACAAGGTATATATGGGCTTTAAGTAGAATTTTCTCACCACAGTGAGATACCGGACCTGAAACACACAGTTATAGAGTTGATGCCAACTGATACAGACCATATAAGACAGCGTAGAACTGCTCCTGGGAGATACTGAGGCTGTAACTCTTTAAAGAAGGATAAAGCACATTTTTCTGGTGTTTTCGACCTGCTAACCTTGTTGCTAGTCGCCTAACATGTCACCCACCATGCCACCAGGCCTCCTGTGGCAGTGTCATAAGCCATGGCTAACTTGAGGAAGGGGTGCAGTCTAGCCTGTCAATCAGGTCATAGCCAATAATGCCTCTGTGTGGGGATGACTTTCTCTTGGAGATCTGGGAACTCCTGTCTTCTTTCTTGGAGGTGGGATACAAACTCTCTCCTTTGTCACTTCCTGCTGACAAGACCCAGGAAACAATACTGATGGAATCAGAACACTGGAGCTTGAGAAAACACTTGGAGAGCCCTGCCAGGGTTGAGAAACTTCCACCACCTGGATCCACAAGACTTTCTACCCACTGTCCTGTGATCCTTCTGGATTTGGCATCATTGCATGTGTTTCGTGAGTCTGAAGAGGAATTTACAGAACGGCACCAGACATAAGGGCTAATATCAGACTTATGGACTTGATATGGACTGGGCTGGTATGTTTTCTTAATATAATTACTTTTTGATATAAAGTTTTCTGTTGTACATATATGACTATCTTTGGCAAAATATGTACAAATCTGTTTGAGACAATTGATGTATGGACTGTTTTGATGTATGGATTCTTATAACAGCCCCTAGTAAAATGATCTTTGAATTAAAACAAAACAAATAAATGAGGAAGGTGCAGCAAATGAAGCAGATGAGTTCAAAAAATATTTCCAAGAATGGAATCACAGATTTGACAAATGTATTAAGTGCAATAGAGCGTACTTTGAAGGTGATAAGTGTGTTTTGTTTGAAAAATGTGAATACATAGCTTTGGGGAAAACAATTCTTATTTGGGGGGGGGATACCCCTCTTGCATTTGTACAATGAATACTTCCAACCATAAAGAAAAGCAAAGTCTTGATAGATATCATCGTTTGAATGAACCTTGAAAAACTGGGCCAAATAAAATAATTCAAACACAAAAAGACAAAGAGCAGAGATCTCATGCAAAATTTCTAGAATAAACAGCAATTCAATCTCTTAAAACTGAACTCACTGCCGCGGAGTTAATTCTGTCTCGTATCAACCTTATTGGGTGGAGTAGAATGGGCATGGCATGTTTCTGAGAATGTACATCTTTACAGAAGCAGACAGCTAAGTCTCTTTCTGCTGAAGAACAGCTGATCCTGCCGAACTGCCAACCTTGTGGTTATTAGTGCAACACGTCACCCACAACATCGCCGGGGCTCCTTTAAGCGAAGGTAGAGAGACCCGAATGTGTAAGTAGTTCCCAGGGCAGGAGGATGGCAACAGGCAAGTCATTGTTTATAAAGCATCGAGTATCTGTGGATGGCAATGAAAAACTTGGCAACAGATACTGGTGATAGTTGTACAACATCATTAATGTAATTGGTGTCACAGAATTGTACATGTAAAAAATGTTGAATTGGCAAATGTTATGTTACAACACAGTTTTATAAAAAGACAGCTAACTTGTTACATAATAAGTACTTTTTTCTTTCACTCATTCCTGAAGCTAAACACAGCTCTTATTAAACACTGCTAAGAAATTAATGCTTTAAGTAAAATCTTAATGGGGAGGTCAGAATTAGTTAGATCATTAAGACTTTGATATCTAGACTATGTCTACTGATCCATTTCTTCTCTAAATTTTTGTCTATTATAATATAGATCAATCAGAAAGAATGGCATTCATATATGAGTAAAATGAGGATGATATTAGTACTGGTCATTAATAATAACTAGCTTTAAATATATGAGCGAATGGTCTTCTGTTTCTTTAATAGACTAATAGTGCTTTTCTCTTTCATCTCTGAAAAACAGAATCATAATTTACTCCTGTGTGCTAGAAAGAATTGTCCTCCACTCAAGTCAGAGGCCCTTTTCCATTGTTCAATGAACACCTAGTGGTGTTGATAGAAGTGAAGAAAATAAAGGCATTTTTAGGAATAAAAAGTATAAGCGAAAACATTCATCGGATTAGTCATCTTAGAAGATGTTCTTGTTCCCGAGTTGCAAGCTGGTTGTCCCAGACTCCAGGGGACCCGATGGGCAACAGAACAACATACTGCTCATCTTCCTGATCAGTTTCTGACCATGGCAATCCATGGGGTCTTCATTGGAAGACTGTCAGAGGTAGACCACCCAAGCTCTATTCTTGTCTTCCTGAGTCTGGAAGTGCATGGAAAGTGCAACCCACAAGCCTCCATGGGGAGTCTGAGTGGTGGCTGCACATGAGACCGGCTGGTTGGGAAGTGAATGCCACTTTCTGTAGCAGAGATCCAAATTCAACCACAGAGCCATGACTGCCTCTGTTCACTACAACCTTTGCGTGACGAAATAAGACAGTGAACGCAGGAGGCTCTTTGAGGTAGTTATATAATTGTCAACTTAAGGATTAAGCATGCAGAGGTGGAGTCTAGCCTGTCAATGAGATCACAGACAATGAGAACTCTATGTGAGCATGGCCTTCTTCTAAGAATTCTGGGAACTCCCATATTCCTTCTTGAAGGCAGGAGGCACTTTCTCTCTTTGCTCACTCTCTGTGAGACATCCCTGAGGAGAAGCCACATGGACCTACCCTGATGCGTCCAGAACCCTAGATCTGGAGAAGCCATGTGAAGACCCCTGTCAGTGCAGAGATGTTTACAATGTCGCTGGATTTATAAGAATGTCCACCTGCTGGCCTGTAATCCTCCTGCATTGAGCATCATTGCATGTGTTTTGTGAGTCTGAAGAGGACTTTATAGATTGCTTTCAGACATGTGGACTAATATCAGACTTATGGACTTGATCTGGACTGGGCTGGGATATTTACTCAATGTTCAATTGCTCTTGTATATAAACCTCTCCCTTACACACATATGAATGTCTCCAGGAATTTGTTTCTCTAGTCCACCTAGATTAACACACTACTAGAGAAGGAACATGGATCAAAGAGCAATATAGGAGAGAAGAAATCTTGCCTGAGGTACAGTGCACAATGCTAAACAGACCAGCTAATTTCTCACACCAATCAGTTCATTACTAAAAATGCTAACAAGCAGAAAAACAAAGGGATGCAAACATATCTTTGCTACACACTCTCCTGTCTTTCTCCAGATTCTACATCTTCACACAGAAAATAATTCACAAGTGCAAACATCAACAGATATATAAGGAGTTGCCGAGTTTTCCCCACTGCCTCCCGTGGTTCCTTCAGTTCCACAAGGCAGGAACTGTGACCCAGAAGTGCAGCAGCACATTTGTATCTTGTTTCAGGATGATGAGTGCTTCTTACGCTCCCTTGGCTGAACTCCTACATTTCACCCCTGAAGAGTGTTTTCCAGCACCTGTCTTATTCAGAGTACTCTGCTCTCAAGGCTAACTCAAGATACCCAGCCCATGGGGACACAATGATTGCAAACTGCACTGTTCTCTGAATACCCACCTTTTGGGATTAGAATGTGATAATTTTTCAGCCATGGGTGTGAAAGATTCCTTCTTGACCTCCAATATCATTGGTTGTTACCCAGGTTCCTCTGTGAGTGTCCTACCACAGCAAATGACCATGCAGTAGAAGCATGAAATAACAGAAATGCGTCCTAGAGCATGTTGTGGTTAGGTACCATCAAATGGATTGTGATTCATATGGACTCTTTGTAAACAGAAGGAGGGCACACTCCAGACCTGGGTCATCCTCATGGTTGCTCTTCTTGGAGCTCAATGTTGCAGCCACTGTGTCAATTCTGGAACATAAAGGCTTAAAATCAAGCATTCAGTTGAGTCATGGTCTCCAAAGGTGCTGGGGAGGAATCCTTTGCCTCTTTTAGTGATCAGGGGTGCTCAACAACCATCAGGTCAGAGTGGCCCCACTCCACTCTCTGCCTTCATCTGCAGAGGACCTCCTCTTGGTGTTGCTTTTTGTCCTCTCCTCTTCTTAGAGGACATCGGTGAGTGGATTTTGTGTCCACACCCAGTAATGCTGAGCTTAGGTACTAGGCTGTTAACCTCAAAATCAGCTGTTTAAATCTACCAGTCCATCTTCTGGTGAAGAAGAGGCTGTCTGTTCCCATAAAGATTTACAGTAATTTTTTTTAATTTAAAGATTTATAGTCTTAGAAACTATATATAGAATCCCTGTAAGTTACAACGGACTCAATGACCATGGTTTGAGGGGCAGGTAACTGCTAGCAGAATATGTAGCATTGTCACCTTCTATTTAGAAGGTAAGAAGTCCTGGAGGTACTGTGGGCTAGGCCTTGAGCTCATAATCACAGTTTTCAGTTCAAATCTATCAGCCTGTCAATGTCTACAAAGATTCGCCATCTTGGAAATACTGTATAGAGTCCCTGTGAGTCAGAATCAACTCAGTAGCTTTGAGTTCAGTTTTGGGCTAATCTCCTGTGATCTCATCCGAGCTGAATTGCATCTGCAAAAATCCATATTTCCAAATCAGTTCACAGTCTGAGGTACTAGGAAGATATTCATTTGTGAGGGGAACACCATCCCACACCATTCCACATTGAGGTACAGATGTACCTTAATAGGTAATTTAAAATGTCATGCTGACCAACGCCCCAAATCACTGCTGTTAGGTTCATCAAACCACCTCCCTTCTGGTTAGCAGGGCAATGCCGAGGCTGGGTTCCTTTAGCCAATAAACAGAACTTAATGTGTGCACAGTGCCTTCAATGGATTCTAACATGGCTGAACCCCAGGAGCATAAGTGGTTGAGTGCGGGACGGCGGCCCGTGGGCTTGGTGGTTCAAATCGAGCGGCGGCTCTCAGGAGCAGCGCTGGGTAGCTCCCACGACCACCAGAGGGCAGTGATGCCCACCCCCCAAAAAACAAACAAATGTATTCTAACATTATCCTTTAAGCTATATGAAATATTATTTAAAATCTTTTTTTTGGCATCATTTCCCTCTAGTGGGAGTGAGAGGCCCAGCCTTGCTCCTGGAGAGCTACTGCTGGATTTGAACTGCCAACTCAGTGGGCCGCAGTCCCGCACTTAACCA
The DNA here is from genome assembly GCA_004026705.1 of Nesogale talazaci. NCBI lineage: Eukaryota > Metazoa > Chordata > Mammalia > Afrosoricida > Tenrecidae > Nesogale > Nesogale talazaci. The sequence continues at coordinate 37,869 of PVJH01009394.1, read as the reverse complement.
CTATTGTAGATATGACCATCTGGGAGTAAAATTTATCTTATTCTATACTAATGACATCAGAATAAAGCGTGTCCAAAGCTAATCCTTTCTGAGGGGTATTTTAAAACCACAGATTCCCATAGGCCTGCATTAGTCTTTCAATGAAGGGAGTAATCCCTACATCTTCTTCAGGTCTGCCTTTTTGACAACGTATTTCTGGGTTGCAGGAGATGGGGTGGTATGATGAGTTACGTGTTGGGTTACTAATTATGAGATCAGTAATATAAAACCACCAACCACTCCACTGGAAAAAGATGAGGCTTTGTATTCCAGGAAAGAAACTGCCATGGGGTTGCTCTATCCTATCCTATCCTATTAGGGTCACTGTGAGTCAGAATTGATTCAATGTCAGTGAGCTTAGCTTTTTGGCTTTTCAGTGTTTGGAAAATAAAGACAAGACCAGGCCCACATAAAGATAGAAGACACTGTGTGAGATTTTATGTACAAATTAAAAGACACCAGTATATGTCGAGTTTAACTGAAAGTCCAAACCCATCCAGTGGTTCCACAGTAAACAGAGGGTCATAGGTCTCCATTAATATTGCTATTGTTTTTGTTTGATGATAACCAGCCAGTTTTGACTCATAGTAAGACCCTATGTAAAACACAATGAAGCATCCTCATGCCTGTATCTTCTGCATAATTGTGGCTGTGTTGGAGTTCCTTGTATAAACATACATTCTTTTTTGGGGGGTATCACTGCCTCTGGTGGTCGTGGGCGCTACCCAGTGCCGCTTCTGAGAGCCACTGCTGGATTTGAACCGCCAAGCCCACTAAACATACATCTTATTAAGAATCTTTCTCTTTTATGCTAACCCTCCACTTCACCAAGCATAATGCCCTTCCCATGGGACTGCCTCCTGCTAATGTGCCCATAGTATACAAAACAAAGTCTCATCATCACTCTTAGGAGCATGCTAGCTGTACTTCTTCTGAGACAGAGTTATTCAGTCTTCTGGTAGTCCATGGTATATGTAATGTTCTTTGCCAACATAATGCAAAGACATCAATTCCTAACTCAGTCTTCCTTATTCCTCACTGTCTGCCTTTCCCATGTTGATGAGGCAACTGAAAATACTATGTCATGGATTAGGTAAAGCTTCATTCTCCAGGGGACACCTTTGCATTCACACATGTTTAAGAGTTATCTTGCAGCATATTTGCCCAAATCCAATGCATCATTTTATGAAAGCCAAAGCATAGCCTTGAGGACCCTAAGTTTAAGAATATCTCAAGAACAGAGTTTACTCATTGAACACTAATGATTGATCAAAGATCAGAAGAACTGTAGATTGTCACCAAGGACATCACACATGAAGAAATCAAAACGTTCTTAAAAAGAAGACCAAAATGGAATTCAAACAAGAATCAGAAATTGACTTCTGGAAACAGGAGAGCGGAAATCAACAAAAGAAATAACTAAACAAATGGGGTAGATTATGGAGGGCGGCTGGAGAAGACAATATACCATATTTGTGGGATATAAGACACACTTTCAGCACACCGAGATGGAATGAAAAGGTGGGGCCTGTATGTACACGCGTTCAGATGGAGTTGAATCACATGCATCACTGTTCTTAAATCCCAAAGCCATATTCTCAGACTTCGCCTTCAAAAGCGACGAGAGGTTAAAGATTGTAACCGGGCTCTCATGAGGTCACTGAGGCTGCCAAGGAGGCAGTAAGAGAAAGCAGATCCCAGGGCCTTGATGTCAATTATGCAGCCGCTGGGCACTGGCTCGCCGAGAGACACAGCTTCAAATCATTATACAGATAGCATTAAGACAATTAAACAAATTGCTTGTTATCAAGAGTAGTTAAAATCTATCCCTAACCTGAATAAAAGGTACTAGAGGACAACCTCAGAAATTGAAGGAAATTATAGAAAAGTGTTACAACATGAGTAAGCAATCATGTGTTTTTCTCTTGCAATTTACAATGTCTTTTCATACATTCTAGAGTCAGTCGGGTATTTCAATAATGCGTGCAAGCTAAAGACTGGCTTAAAGTATTTCACTAATGTACCAACACTCAAAACCATTGCAATAAACTATGCTTATTTTTTTCTTAAAAAAAAAAAAAAAAGACACACTTTCCCCTGCCCCCAAAGTGGGGGAAAGACAAGGGTGTGTCTTATGGTCCAAAGGAGTGATACCCCAGAACTGTATTTATGATCCCATGCACCGACTTACTGTCCATTGTTGTTTGCATGCTGTGGATTGCTGTATTTGGGGAAGTCCCACCTCCTGGAGTCTTGATGTCAGTCAGGTGACAAGATCGGCACAGCTCACAGTCTCTTCTCATTTGTAAATGAAAGTGATAATGTTTCGTAACACCTCTGTTGAGTATATGCTGTTAACTATTACTGTATGTTGCTTTATTTTAATACCTATTTTAGTATTTGGTACTATTTGTTTCAGAATATTTTTTCTTGTTTGCCTCCTCTAAATACTGGTGTGTCTTATGGTCAGGTGAGACATGTGGTCCAAAAAACATGTTAAATTATCCACAGCTATTACAACCAAAAAAATCCTTGGGGGGTGATTCTACTCAGTCACATGGGGTGACCGTGTTGAAATTGGCTTGACAAAACAAAACAAAAACACCTCAGAAGACAAGAGAGACAAGGAGTGATCTTCTGCTACAAGAAACAGGACAGACCTGCATGGATGCCCTGAATTTGATGTAGAGACTCCAAAGCTTTCAAAAAAATAGAACTATGAGGCTGAGCCCTGGTGGCATAGTGGTTGAGTGTGGGACTGCGGCCCATTGGCTTGGCGGTTCAAATCCAGCAGTAGCAAAGCTGGGCCTCCCACTCCCACCAGAGTACAGTGATGCCAAAAACAAAATAAAAAAAATAGAACTATGTTCTTAAAAGACATCTATTTTGTTAGAGCATCACTGTGACACTAGTAGGAATGGCTATTGTCTACAGTAAGAGAATAGGGTAAAAATTCCTACTGTAAAATCATAAGCACCTTTATAAAACAGAATTAGCAAACTGTAAAGTCTTCTACACTTCTGAACATGGTGTTTCTATCTCTCTAGCCCTTTCCCCCAAAGAAGACTGCACGCTTTAATTACATCACCTCGAACCTGCAGTGTTGTCATCCTTAAGGGACATGTTTCATGCTTCTTTTAAATATTGTTTGATTTTTTAAGAACAAAAAGAAGTCTGAAGGGTAAAGAGAGAGGCTGTAGAGTGAACAGGACCAGGTTTCCCAATGAAATTCTCTTAGGATAGCCCTCACTACCTTGAAAACGAAGCAAATTCACGGCCATAATTGGCGGGGGGGGGGGGGGGGCAGAATCTTCAGCACAACTTTCTTGCCTTTTCTTCCCTAGAGCAGTTTTCTATTCTCTGAATTTTTCTTTGGACTATTCTCCCTTGATCACCTGTGCCTTTCCAGAAGCTCTCTCTAGATTACTCCACAGAGTGCCCCAAATCAGTCACCAGAACCTTCTGTGCCGATCACTCTGCCTTGCATTTTCCCCCACTCTTTCTCTTTGAGTTTCCTTTTTGAAGGCAACCAAATAAGACTAAGACAAGGGTATTACTCGGGCAACATATCTCTAGTCATTCTCTGTTTTCAGAGTGATATTTAAACACATTTTATTCTGAATAGGGTGGTGGCTATATAAACTGTAACTTTAGTAGCAATACTTTTTGAGTTACCCTGCTAGAATGTATTGTTTTCATGGTTATAGTCTATAAATATATAAGATACATTTTATATTGTCAGATGAAAAGTCTACCACAGTCTTCATAAACAGGACAAAATAAAAAGTTCTGGCAGGAAAGGAATTAGAAACCTCCCCAACAATATCTTCCAGATCATGCCTGTCGGCTCATTTCTCTTTCTCCCCCACCCGCCCATGATCTGTTGTTGCCAACAAGTAAACATGAATGCTGAGGCAGGAACAAAAGGCAAATAGAAACATATATTTATGTAAACTTGTATTGATTCAACTAGGAAGAATCCCCACCGCGTTCAAGGTCTGAGTCACAAACCATTACGATCTGCAATCCTGATGTGCTAGGAATACAGAGTGCTTTTCATTTGTTATCAGTGCTCTAGCCTGTTGCAGAGCCGAAGTTAAGCTCAAAGACATTCAACATAGAGTTTTAAGGCTCCATGCGTCGGGCGCTATTTTGGGAAGCGGAGGACACCATCGAGATGAGCCTGGGCTTGTATACGTGTCTCGCCGCTCAATCACAGACAGACCCACATTTGGAAAAATCAGAGTGAGGTCACATCACCTTTCCAAACATGAGAAAGCTCTGTTCTTCCCAAGATGACCCGAAATATTATAATTACTGGTAATTCCCTCTGGTCGGTGATGCAGCCAACAAGCACGTAAGGTTCAGTGAACCCACGAGCGCACAGCTGTTATCTTTGACTCGTGGCCAAAACAAAAATTGGAACAGAATTTCTCCAGACAAGTGTAAAAGCTTCTGTTTAAAGCAGCTATTTTCTAAGCCAGATAAACAGCTTTGAAATGGAGAAGAAATGAATCCTTTTCTAGAATGTCTGAATCAAAGGGAGGTCAACGTCTTGAAGACAAGATGTTAACCGAGATTACCCACACGGCTGCAAGACAAGATGTTCACATAGATTAGCCACACGGCTGCACAAGTCTCCCAGAGAAGGAAGCAGCCACCACGCCCCCAGGCTGCCAGTCCTTCTGCCTTTTTGATTTTTTGTTTTTGTTTTTCTCCTCTTTTTGGTAGACTTGCTTCGCTGTTGGGGAAACAACTTTCTGCATTAGGGAAGGTACTTTGTGTATTTCGTGAGCTGGTCGAGTAGAACGGGGAGGACAGAGATGTTGTGCTGGAAGGTTTGGTGTGAACCAGCCTCACAAGCTGTTTGAGGACAGAAAGAACAGAAAGTCATTGTACTGTGAGCTTGTGCCAGTGATGCTGTCCTTTGAATTTTCATTATGAGAACACATCAGTAAATAATTCACTTCTCATAGGAGGCAAAGGGATGGATAAGGAATAGCTGGGAGGAGAGTCAGAGAGGGGGAAAAAAGCCCCCTCCCTTTTCCTTATCCAAACACTGTGTGCCTGTGCTAATCTGGCAATCCATTTTACGATCACCAAACAGTGCTGAGCAAAGAAGCAATTCACACTGCAATAGAGCTCCTCAGAGCTTTTCATAGCTTGATGCCTATTGCGGCTGCTTATATTGTACCAGCAGGTGGGTATAAAATAGCATATTCCAGAGCCTACTGAAGTAATGTCCCAGGGTAGAAGGGATGATTTTTTTCCCCCAGTCGGATGAATATGCATATCAATGTACCTGAATGGAGAGCTGGGTCCTGCCTGGTGAGCTGTCATCAGCAGTAAATCTATCTGTACTTCCAGCTCAAGAGGCCTATTTCAGCGATAACAAGGCTTATGTAGCAAGAGTTTGGAAAGCCTGTTTTCCTTGATTCCAGTGGGATTATAGACCATGCCTGCGGGGTCAACAATTCTCAGCCGACTATCAACTCTCTTTGGTTTCCAAATTCTCCAGGCACTTTGCAATTATAAAATAGGAGAATCTTGAAGTTCTGGAATATTTAAGGGTGATATATCCAGACAAGCTTAGAACAAGATCGATTCTAAGGCTTTGTGGTATATTCTAATATACTCTTTTAGTATTTTAAGGCAGTCAGCTGCATAATTGGTACTGACTTCATACCCAATGGGCAGCGATAATTATCAGATGCCCATTGAACAAATGGATGGGATGTTTCAAACCTACAAGCATCAAATTTCTCCAAAAATAATGAGAAGTGACAGTGAAAGTCATGCTTAAAAGAATTGGTTTTAAAATGTAAAATGGGTTTTAAATGCAGCACTGCCTTTGCATTGGATGTGAATGAGGCTTGGGATAAAGTACCACAGCAAGGGAAATCTTTATCAAAGTTGAGACTCCTACTTTATTCTCTGGCGATGACAGATATATCTGCAGATAACACAAGAAAAGACTAAGACATGGTTGCACAGTGGCTAAGTTCGTAACTGGTAGCTGGATGTCTGTAATTTGAGCCTACAGGAGAACAATGTGGCCATCTGCTTCCTTAATAAAGAACCCTGATGAGGACTTCTACTTCATTCTATTTGGCTATTATGAGTTGGCATTGATATGTTGGCACAGAAGGCTCCACTTTGGGAGCTTTGGTTCCTTTAAAATTAAAGAGTAATGTTTACAAACTGAGCTCTAGACAGCAGGTTTACTTGTTTCTGCACCCTCGAAGCAAAAGAAACTTGAAAAGACATGTCTCTCTACTAACTAATATATACCTGTGTTTTCTTGACTACATGGTCCAAGACCATGCATCCAATCACATGGCCCATGACCAATTATGGATAACACTACAAAAATGAGAATTCCAGGATAAATGTGCTCATATCGAACCTACACACAGACCAAGAGAAACAGAACCAAAGGATATGTTTGGATTGAAATTCGGAAAGGTATTTGTCAGGGTTTCATCCTCTCATCATGCTTGTTTTATTTGTATGTTGAGCCACTAACCTGACAAGCTGGACTATGTGGTATCAAGACAAGAGAGGTAGACTCATGAATGGCCTGTAATACATAGATGGTACAACCTTGGTTCCCAAACTCTCAGAGAAGTTGAAACACTGATGAACATCAAAGACTCCAGTTTTCATTAAGGATTACGTCTTCACAAAAGAAAACAAAAATCCTCACAGCTAGACAAATAACTATTATCATAATAAGCAGGAAATATTGACATTTAAAGGATTTTATTCTACTTGGACCTACAACCAATGCCCGTGGAAGCAGTCAAGGGTGGGGGATGGGTGCAGGGAGGGGACAAGGGCATCATGCAGGAGACCTGTACATTAGGGAAATCTGTTCCTAAGACTTCTTTAAAGTGTTGGAAAGCAAAGGTGTCACTTTGTAGACTGTCTTAGCTATTTACTGCTGCTATAACCGGAATACCACAAGTATTCTTTTAACAAACAGAAATGTATTCTCTAGTGGTTTACAAGACTAGAAGTCCCAATTCATGGAGCCAGCTCAAGGGGAATGTTTTTTGTCTTAGTGGGCAACCCGTTTCAGAGGAAAGTCTCTGTCTTCCTTCAGCATCTGTAAACCTGTTGATCACTAGAGAATTCTGTGTAGTTGGGTATCAATCTCGCCCTGAATCTAGAAGAACCCTAGATCCCAAAAACACACTCTCCTGCTGGGTCTTCTTTCTTGGTGGTTGTAGATCCTCCTCTGTGCAACACTCTCTTACCTCTTGAGGGGAAAAAAGGGGGGTATTGCCAGAGATATTCTGGGCATACATTTACATCAGACCAGGGCTGTGATGGGATTAAAAGCATTCAATTTCCTCTGTAATCCCCTTCAAAAATATCACATCAGATCACATTATGGGGAATCATTACATAACTGCCATATTATCTAACTGCTAAATCACTGAGAACCATGATCAGCCAACTAGACATATATTTTGAGGGGACATAATTCTATGCATAACAATGATTAAAATGTCCCTGACTATGATATTTTCAATCATTTCATATACATGTGAAGGCTAGGCAGAAAATAAGGAAGATCCATGAATTATGGTATGGACAAATAAATTTTAATATATTAGGAACTGTCAGAAAAATAACTGACCTTAGGAAAAGGACACCTGGAATGTTTCTTAGAAGGATGACAATATTTTATCTCACCTATTTTAGACATGTTACCAGGAGAAACTAATCCCTGGAGAAGGATATCATGTTTGATAAAGTAGAGTGAAAATGAGCAAGACCCTCAATAAGCAGACTAAATGAGTGACTGAAGCAGTGGGCCTGAATCATAGCGTAGGGGGTGGTGATGGATTGGGTAGTGTTTGTTCTGCGGTCCTAGTATTGCTGTGAGTCAGAATTAACTCAACAACATACTAACCTGTGCATATATACATCTATATTTTTGCATGTATATATCTGTATTCATATGTATATATGGGTTTGTAACCAGACTTCTGATTCCAATCTAATACCACAGGTTTTATTTTCATTTTTCCCTTTTTCCTTACCTTGATGTCTTTCTCCTATAGTGAGAAACCAAGTTCATTGTTTATAACACAATATCTATTCAACTCAACTCAAGATTTCCATTCCATACTAGAAGAAAATTAAGTTTACTAACTAAACAATGGTATGTGTACATAGTACCTTTATAACACACTTTTAGGGTCTGACTTTTAGCTCTACTTTAGAACCTTAGACTAAGCGAGTGTCAAATATATGTTATGCCAGATCTTTAAATGTCTTCTTTACAAGATTAAAGCTCTTAATTAGAGCTTTATTGTATATTGTATATTGTATTTATGCTTTATTATTTTTCTATACAATACTTTGTATGCCTGAGATGATCATTATAAATTTCATTTTATTATTCTAAATTTGTATTATCTCCTTAAGTGGTATATTGAATTGCTATAGTTCACAACCTCCAGCCATAAAATTCAAAGCAATAAAATCTTCTAATTAATGCACACATATGCAAAGTTTGTAATTAAATGCAAAGCTATAATTGGGCCCAGTGCCTCATCTAACACAAAATAGCAATTGTAATGAACTAAGGACAGAAAAGAATAGCTGGACTATTCAGTCACCAAAGTGGAATGATTATTTACAGTAACTTAAAGAAAAAAACAACAACATTGTACCCCAGGTTTTAGGGAGCAAAAACAGCCATAAAATCAATAAGGAGAAAATCTCTCTTAATTTATCATCTCATAGGAGGATAAGGTTTACTATCCTCATGACACCTAATATGGGAGAAGACTCCAACAAATTTATGGATGTGGTGACTGAGGAAATAAGCTTGCCTATTGACTATAACCAGCCCACATATACCTCTGAATGCAACCAAATATGCACACACACACACACACACACACACACACACACCTTCATTATCAGGAGCTTTGAGTATATGCTTCCATTTGAGTACTGGGTCTACAGATTTCCATGTAAATATTGTGACTTTTGCTGTAAATTGAGCTGATTTATATTTATCTACAAATACTTCCAATGAGGATGTTAATGACGGATATATATTTTCATAAACAACTTGCTTCTACAGTTTAAAATTAAGATACTTAGGTTTTCTGAATTTCATAGGAATAGAAAAATGGACATTATTGGATTATATTAATTTGCATATTGATTAAGACAAAACCATTTCTTCCTCAGACTTGAAATTGAACACTAAATGTCACTAATATTTATGCAGGGCCTCAAATCAGACCCTGGAAATTGTCCATTGTGTTTCCCTTCTTCTGTCCCCATATCTAATCCAATAAATTTTGTCAAGTTTATTTTCAGAATTCAGCATGAACTCATGTACTCTTGCTCACTGGCAAAACCCTAGGTTTGCCTACTATCATCATTCCCTGGTCCACTACTGTTGTCCCTACATGTTCTACAGATATTCATTTTACTCATTTTTAATGGATCTTCTGTAGGCTGTAAGCCCTGCTATAGGGAAGAGACCTGATCATATTACACTTTTATTTAAAAATCACTTCCTATTTTCCATGTGGATGAAAATCGATGCTTCCTCTTAAAGCATAGATAATATGTCAATTTCAATTGTGGAAGGGAAAGTCCAGCCTGTTAATCCGGTGACAGCCTGATACTGCCTCCTAAGAGTTATGCCCTTTTCATATGAGACATTGAGTCTCAGTCTCTCTCTCTCGCTCTCTATTTCTCTCTTCCTCCCTCTCTCCCTCCCTCCCTCTCTTCCTTTTTATCTTCCTCTTTGACAGGACACTGTTCCTGCCTACAGAGGTGATCCCCTGTGGGCCACAGCCTGAGACCTTTGGGTACCATGCTGTGCTCCTACTCACCTGGATCCATACAACATTATAACCACCAGCCTGTGATCTTCCTGCATGCCTCAGAACTTTATGGGAATTTAAAGATGGTTCTGGTAGCCTGCAATTCATGACTACAATTGAACTGGGCTGGGATATCTTCTTGATATATCTTCTTGATATCTTCTTGATTAAGATTACTTCTTAATATAAAGGTATTTCATATGTATGTGTGTATGTAAATATACACACATATCACCGATTTTGTTTTTCTATATAACACAGATTAGCACTATCTGTTTCTTCTTGAGAACTTATTTTCTTCTCTAAATTCACATTTTCATCATTTCCATAGACGTTTCCTTTCTACTCAAGATTTTTTCCATTCCACCCTCTATATTATATCTAATTAATTATCTACTGGTCATTTCTGTTTTTGCTACATACAATTTAGTCTCTTCTGACATAGCAATGCCATGTATAACAAGCAAATCATACCTGGTTCCATGCTAGCCTCACAATTGTTGGTACATTTGAGCCCATTGTTGTAGCCACTGTAGTCCTTTCTAACTAAGGGTCCTCCTTTTTAAAACTGACCCTCTATTTTAATCAAACATACTATCTTTCTGCAGCAATTGGTTCTTCCCAATAAGTTTAAAAGAGGTGGAACCCCTGCAGCAGCCTCACAGGATGTAAGATACATCCTATGTACAAAGCAAAGAACAGAAGAATGCAACAGGGCAAAGTCAACAGTCCACCACTTCCATATAATGCCAGGATACCTCCACTTCTGTCCTTCTCGGGTCTCTTAGAACATGGTCAATATATAAACAATGGAAGTACCAGTTTCCTGGTTAAGCTGCAAATTCTGAATATATGCCACTCTATTATGTAAAATGGCCTATCTTCTGTTCATTCAAATTTGAAGAAGACTGATTGACAACCTGCTGTGTGCAAATAACACAACCTTCCTTCCTGAAAATAAGGAGGATTTCAACACTTCTTATTAAAGACCAAGAATTGCAGGCTTCCACATGGATACAACTCAATGTAAAGAAGACGCAACCCTCACAACTAGACTAATAGGCGACATCATGCTAAGTGGAGAAAAAGATAAAGCTGTTAATGATTCTGCCTTGCGTGGATCCACAATCAACGTTCAAGGAAGCAGCAATCAAGAGATAAAAAACAAATTGCATTAGGTAAATCTGCTGCACAAGATCTCTTTCAAGTACTGAAAAGCAAGGATGTTACTTGGAGAAATAAGGTGCCCCTGACTCAAGCCATGGAAGAGTTCCTGCATTTGAATTGTGGTATTGGGGAAAATATGGAAAGTACTATGGACTGCAAAAAGGACCAACTGATCTGACTTGAAAGAAGTTTAGCCAGAATGCTCCTTAGAAGAAAGACGGTGAGACAGTGTTTTACCTACTTTGGACAGTTTATCGGGACAGACTAGTATCACGTTTGGTAAAACAGTGGATCAGCAAAACAGAGCACGATTCTCCAGGATATGGATTGACACAGCTGCTGCAATAATGGGACCGGGCACAGGAACAATTGTGTGGGTGGTGCAGGACCAGGCAGACTTTCATGTCGTTGTGTAGGCGGCCATGATGGGCCAAAACCAACTTGATGACACCCAGCAACATCTCCTTTTCAACCTCAGGAGAAAGAGAAGACACGAGTGTGGCAAAAGTGATTTTTCCATTTTTTGTAATTTTCAGGTGATACATTTTAAACGAGATGAAAATAAGGGCAATGGTATGAGCCCCCAATAAGATGATCTTAAAAATAAAGTCTCTCAAATAAAAACCCAAACAAAAATATCAATTCTATCCATCTTAAACATAAGAAATAAAAAATAAGGACAATGTTTTCTTGCTCCCACAAAAATATGACGTTCTTACCAGGTGGAGAATAGGGCAGAGGAGTGACCAATCTGGGGAGAGGAGGTGGCTGCCTCTAGAACAGAGTCATGAGACAAAGCAGTGGTCCCACATGTGTAAGAATAATGTGCCAGCTGCAAGGGATCTAATCCCAGGTTCCTGAGAAGGGACTGACGACTTAAAGGGATTTCAAAAGGGCAAAAGTTCTGGGCACAAGGTGGTGCTAGACACATAGATGGTGCAAGATGCTAGAAGACCGGTCCAACTTGAAGAATGGGGGAGACCGATAACTAGGTGACCCAATCACAGCTTGTGACCAAGCACACTTGGGTAAGAACTGAAAAGCAGAGAAGACAGGAAGCGCACTTTACCAAGCTCCCTGGTTCTTGACTGTTATTGTAGTTCTAAGTGTATAATTTTCTGATATTTTTTTCTCTGATGGTGGGCCAGGAAAGTCTAAAAACTTGGACTAAATCAACCCCCTAACTTTCCCTTCATCTGCTAATTAGGCATCTGCAGACACATCTCCAAATTGTACAAGATAGCAGTTACACTGTTACAGCGATCTCTCCATACACCTGAGTTTCCAGTCTTCCCTCTCAAGATTCCAATATCTACAGCGATTGTGCCAGAAGGGTGAGCATCACAGAATGCCAGGTGGTTAGAACAAAGTGTTCTTGCATTGAGGAAAGGCTGGAACAGAGGCCCAAATTCCATCTACTACTTTAGTGCATTGCCATATGAACATATGTACATAGGCTAATGCCTCTATTGATATGTATTGATGTATTTACATATGTACATCCATATGTTTATACCTCTATCCATAGCTTTCCTTCATAGATCTTTCCTCTGTTTCCTTTTATCTTCCTCTTGCCCCACCACCATGCTCACCCTCCTTTTGCCTCTTAATTCCTCTCAGCTAGATTGCGATTGCTCCAACACCACTAGGAGCGCCACATCCACCTTGTTGTTGATTTTAATTCCTACTTGTTCCCTTGTCTGGTGGTGTTTGCTTCCTTGCCTCCTTCTTCCTTGCAGAAGCCGCCGGTCCCTTTGCTTTCTCCTCCGCTTGGTCCCCGGGCCTATCTTGTATAGGTAGGCTACCAAAAAAGGAGACTAAACAAAAAGAAAATAAATGATTGAATAAAAAAATAAATAATAATTACTAGCAAAAGAAAAATACACAATTCCAGGTCTGCCATCTGACCTTCGTGACTCTCCTTACTGATCCGGGGGATTCCAGGAACTGAATCTCACTGAAGAGAAAATGGGTGCAAGAACAAATGTGGTGCAGACACCTAACGGTGCCTGGTTATCAAAAGATAGAGCATCTGGGATCTTAAAAGCTTGACATTACACAAGCAGAGAAGCAACCAGCCCACATGGAAGAAGCGTGCCAGACTGTGTGATTATGAGGTATTGACAGGATAGGGTAATAGGCATTATAAGACCCAAAAGAAACAAACAAACCTATTGCTGGGAATAAGGAGGTCAGTGCCGAGAACCAAAATCCATATGTAGACAATGAAACACTCCTTCACAGAAGGGGCACAAGGAAGGGATGAGTCAATCAGGCACAGTATAGCAACAAAGAAACACACAATATTCCTCTGGTTCCTTGAGTCTTCTTCACTCCTCAACTATCATAACCCCAATTCTGCCTTTCACTTAGAGCTACACCAGAGCATGCACATAGGTACAGATAAGAGCTCATGACACAGGAAACCTAGGTCAAATAAAACACTCTGGAACAGAAATGGGAGTAATGATATCAGGAGCGACAGGGGGAGATGGGGATAGGAGGGGAAGAAGTGAGACCCAATGGAAATGATGGACACATAACAACCACCACTCCATGGGGAAGAACAACTGAAAACATGGGGGAAAGGAGAAAGCGGTCATTGTTTGCTATGAAAAGAATAATATTTTATCATTTATTGAAAGGTCATGATAGTGGGAGGGGAAGAGGGAAGGAAAAAAGAGGAGCTGATACCAAGGGTTCAAATAGAAAGCAAATGTTTAGAAAATAATGATGGCAACATATGTACAAATATGCTTGATACAATTGCTATATGATTGTTACATGAGCTATAAGAGCCACCAGTTAAGCAATCTTCAAAAAAATGCCAATATCTAATATTCCAGAGCATTTTTACACTTTCCCTGCATCATTCAAAATATCTCCCCGAGTATTTTTTCTTGATTTCTTTCAGTTTATGACATTCCAAGTGTGTTCTTCCATCTTGGGTTTCTAACTCTAGGTCTTTGCACATTTCAGCAGAATATATGAATTCCCTTCTTGAACTTCCTTTGGAAATTTTCTGTACAGGTCTTTGGCTTCATCATTCCTTCCATTTGCCTCTGCTACTCTCTGATTAGGAGCAAGTCTCAGAGTCTCTTCTGACATCCCTGCTGGCCTTCTCTTTCTTTCCAGTCTCCTAAATGACCTTGGGCTGCCTTCATGTTCTTGTTGTCCTCCCACGGCTCAGCAAGTCTGCTGTCAGCAGTGCTCAATGTATGAATGAACCTGTTCTTGAGATGCTCCCGAAATTTAAGTGCAATAGACTCTAGGTCACATTTTGGTTCCCATAGATTTATTTTTAAATGTCCTTCAGTTTTAAGCTGCACATACAAGACATCAATGGACTATTCCACAGTTGGACCTTGGCTTGGTTTTTTTCCCCCTTGGCTTGGTTTAAGCTGCTGATTTTGAGCCTCAACAATGACTCTTCCTACAGATGTAGTAAATTTTAAAAAATTTTAGATGTAGTCAATTTTATTTCTGTGGATTCCACCCGGAGAAGTCTGTGTGAATCATCCATTGCTATTTGCATTATTGTAAACTGTACTTGCTATGAATAAATCATTAGATCATTGGTCTTGAAAAATTCTGTCATGCAATTTCCAGCTTGTTTCTATCACCAAAATGATATTTGGGGGGGGGCAATACTGTCCTCTGGTGGTGGGAGTAGGAGGCCCAGCCTTGCTCCTGGAGAGCTGCTGCTGGATTTGAAGCTCCAACCCAGTGGGCTGCAGTCCCATGGACAACCACTATGCCACCATTTGGAGCTCAGCCCCAAAATGATATTTCCCAACTACTTTTCCTTCCTCTTAGTTCCCAGCTACTCCTTTCTATTTGGTAGAGAGGAGTTAAAATTCACTGAATGACAGTAGGCTTCATTTCATTTGCTTTGTGATAGTTCTGTGTTTAATTTCTTGAGGAACCACCAAACTATTTTCGACAGAAGCTGCACGCTTTTTACTTTTTCACCAGCAATGGATAAGACTTCCATTTCTCTATATTCTCATTTTCCATTTTTCTGATAATAGTTCTCTAGTGGTTTTGAAGGGGAAGTGTGATTTGATTTGCATTTTAATAATGACTAGAGGATATTTTATTGTACTTATTGGTTACACACACACACTAATCTTTTTCAAACTATGTATTTAAATTATTTAAGACCAACTTTATCACCTTTCAAGTACTCCCTTTTACACTTTATACATTTGCCAAATTTGCAGTTCTATCCTTGGAAACATTTTTCAAACTCATGTGTTTGGATGGCTGAGAGCATCTCCCTCATTTTTATCTTCACCTCAGCTATGTCCTCAAGCCAGCATCTTTTCATGTTCCTCTGCATTTGTGGAAACAAAAAGAAGTCCCCTCACATGAGATGAGGCATGTGGGGCAAGAGAAGCTGCTGTTTCACCTCCAAAACTGGCACCCTGAAATGGCTATGTGAGCAGGTTCATCGGCAAAACCACACACCCATCTGCCATAAATCAGGCCTTTTTTGGGGGGGGGAGCATCACTCCTCTCCGGTGGTGGGAGTAGGAGGCCCAGCCCCACTGCTGGAATTGAACCTCCATCCCAGTGGGCCGCAGTCCCGCGCACAACCACTATGCCACCGGGGCTTAGCCCCCAAGGCATTTTTTTTTGTCACACATTGCTACACTATCTTTTCAGAACCTCTAAATGAACAGTCTGACCTAGTGGAATGAACTTTAAATGAATTATATCTGTGGCCGTCACTGATCGGTGTCAATTTCAGCACTGGGAGTGTAGGGGTGCAGTCTAGTCCGTCAATCTGGCGGTAGTCAATGAGGCCTCTGTGTGGGCATCACTTCTCCTAAGAATTCTGGAAAGCATCGCAGTATTTCCCAATTGGAGATGAGAGACTTGACTTAGTTCCTTGCAGACATGCAACAGATCTAACAGCATGCTGATAGATCCTGAGCCCTGGAATGTGGAGGAGCCAGAAGAGAAGCCACATGGGCTTATCCTGATGGAACCAAACCTCTGAAGCTGGAAAAGTGAAGGGGAGATCCCTGACTGCACCAAGATGCTTCTACTGCCACCGGGCACACAAGACTCTGCACTCACTGGTCTGTGCACAGTGTCCTGGTGTCATTGCATGTGCCTAGTGAGTCAGAAGACTTTATAGACTGGTATCGGACATATCAGACTTATGGTCTTGGACTAGTCTGGGTTGGGATGCTTTCTCAATGTTCCATTCCTCTTGTATATAAACCTTTCCCTTATATCCATATGTGTGCTTATGAATTTATTTCTCTAGTCTACCCAGACTAACACAATACTCAAAAATGCTCAAAAAAAAACAAAACAAATGAGCATCGTCTTGTAAATTGATTTCACTTGATGAACTTTTGGGCAGGGAGATGACAATGGCACCTTCCACTGGCTTGATTGATGTTTGCTTTGGGGAATGTAAGAGCAGCACCATGTCTTGTCCCAATAATGACCCTGGGGGAAAAGCCAAGGTCACTAGAGTGCTGTTCTTTCTTTTGCACTTGACGTTCTTGTTCCTAGTCAGAACCTGAGGCACAAATTTCACAGCAACCCTTTACATTCCCAAATCTCCCATTAAAATTCACTGAACTGAGCTCCAAGATTGTCCAGATAACTTCCCTATCTCTTCAATAGCCATCATTGGGCTTCGAGCCTTAGTACATAAATTTGGTCAATATTTTTGTCCTGTTCAGGAAGTGGATGGACGTCCAAAACAATCAACATTTCATCTTTTTTGAGATGAGGAAAACACTCTTACATGAGTTTTTCCCATAGACAGTCCTTGTAATCCATGTTCAACATTCCAACAGTTTCAGTGGCATTTTTCCTAAGCAAGAAACAAAATTTTCACAGCCACACACTGTTCTCTTAACTCAGCCATCACACACACAAAAAAATTAGATTTGAGCCAAGCTGCTTTTATGAAAAAATTCATTATGACAAGAGATAACCTTCCCAAATTATGCCATTATGTACACTAACTCAGAGAGAGTTGCTTGATGCTTGCTTAGTGAGAAAAATACATCCTGTGAAACTCCACCAGTGAAGCTTTATTCCATATTTTTGATACCCCCTCATGTATGTATGTATGTATGTATGTGTGTGCATGTTTGTGGATGTATACACAAAAATAAATATATTCTTTGAGAAAATATCTATTCGAATCATTTTTCCATTGTCAATTTTTTCTTGTTCAGTTCAATATATAATTTTAAAATATATTCTAGATATTAAACCTTCTTCAGGTATACGGTCCCAAAATATTTTCTGTCATTCTTTTCTATTATTATTAAGAAATTTTTTTATTGGGGGTTTTTACAGCTCTTACAACAATCCATACATCAATTGTATCAAACACATCTATACATATGTTGCCATCATCATTTTCAAAACATTTTCATTCTGCTTGAGCCCATGGTATTAGCTCCTTTTTTTCCCTCCCAACCCTCCACCCTGATGGACCTCTGGTAAATTATTATAAATTATTATTATTTTCATATCTTACACTGTCTGCTGTCTCCCTTTTCCCACATTTGTTGTTCATCTGCCTGGTTGGGTGGAGGGGGGGTTGTTATATACATCGATCATCGTAGTTGGTTCCCCAATCTCCCCTCACCTTCCCCCTATCCTCATGGTATTGCTATTCCCATTACTGTTCCCGAGGGGTTTGTGTGTCCTGGATTCCATGTGTGAAGAGTTCTTATCAGTACTGGTGTACTTACTCCAATCTAGATGGATTTTAAGGTGGAACTAAGGTCATGACAGTGTGTGTGTCCGGGGTGAGGGGTGGGTATTAAAGAACTAAAGGAATGTTGTGTGCTCCATTGGTCCAATGCTGCACCCTTGCTGACTCGTTCCTTCTTTGTGACCCTTTTGTGAAGGAATGTCCAATTGCTTATAGACGGATTTGGGTCTGCCCCCCCTTCCTTTGCATCAATATATTTGTTTGTTTGGATCTTCTGGTACCTGATAGCTGATCCTGTGAACACCTCATGATCGCACAGGTTAATGTGCTTCTTCCATATTTTGTTGTTGCTTCTCTGATAGATGGCTGCTTGTTTAACTTCAAGTCTTTAAGACCCCAGATGCTATATCTTTTAATAGCTGGGCACCATCAGCTTTATTCAACACATGTACTTATGTACCTATTTTGACTTCACCAATCATATCAGAAAGATGGGTATTACAGAATGGGTATTACAAAATGTCCTTGAGTTAAGGGAGTATTGAGTAAAGACCCAATGCCTATATGCTCCTTATTTTTTGACATTTAAATATATGTACATTGACCTATATTACTCCTAATATATTTACATATTTACATATGTGCATGCCTATATTTGTATACCTCTATAAATGTACTTAGCCTCCTAGTTCTTTCCTCTATTTCTTTTTACTTTCCTCCTGTCCCACTATTACATCTAACCTTCATTCAGCTCTTAGTAATTTTGACAGACTACACTGCACTTGATCAAACTCCACCAGGCATTCTACACCCTCCTCACCATCAATTTTGGAACTATTGTTGTTCCCTGGTCACTTTCTCCTCTCCCTTATATGCCACCCTCCCCTCCGCCCCCAAGAACCATAAGCCCTTTTATTTTCTTCTCAGGATTGGTTATCCTGCCTAATTTATCTGTATAGGCATTCGAAAAAGAAAAAAAACATAAAAGCTTATAAATAGTTTTCAGTCTGTCTTATGACCCCTCTGGTTGTTTTCCAATTGGACCTGGCAGTATGCCACACCTTGCCCCCCACTTTGCTCCCTTTGCTTCTCTGTTGCACTCCCTTAGTGTTTTGCTCCTCTGGATGGTGAGGGGGTAGGCGGGGCACTCAGACTGGGCACAATACCAGCTATGTGTCTCCAGTGCTGCCCCCTTAGCATCATGGATTTTATGTTTTTTGGTGCCATATGTTATCAAAACCAAGATCTTATAGTTTACTTCTATGTTTTCACCAAATATTTTAATGGCTTCAATCTTATATTTGAATTCTTGATCCATGTGCAATTACTTTTTGCACATGGCATAATACATAGGTGAGATAGTTAGCATTTACTAAGCCAACATGGCCAGCGAATACATGGGATTAATTGAAGGACAGAGAGAGAAATGGCTTGATGAGCCTTGCCATTCTTGTCTCTTGCTCTTTGATCATCGGACCTGTGTGAGGCTGCCTTCCTTGTTCTGTGCCTTTATTTGAAAGCTACACTACCTGTGGGAGGCCTAACCCATGGACTGTCTCTGTAAGGTAAGGTTCCTTTAAGATCTACTTCACGACCCTACAGAAATATATTTCTCTTGAGCTGGGAACTATTGGGCCCTGTTGGTGACCTACATGCCTTGCTCTTTACAACCTGTGGCTGGATAGCCTGAATTTCTCTACAAAGGACTACTCGGCAGCCCTCAAGACTTGAAGGACTGCCAATGCCTCATAACTGTCTCATGGGAGTGAGTTGAACTAGCCCTTTGTACTGCTTTATCAATTAATTAACTGTTTATTTCTTATGTTAGCTATATAAGTATATAAGTTATCTATCTTAAGTATATAAGATAGCTATGTTATCTATATAAGTACATATAATATTATTAGCATGTGGGTTTTGTTTCTTGTCTGACATCATAGGGTATGCTTCAGTTGACCTGGGCTCATTTGTTCCTGATCTTAGAAAGAAAGCTTCCATTTTGCTACCATTGCCTATCTACTATTCATAAATATCTTCATCATGCTAAAAGTTTTCCTCATATTAGAAACAAACAAAAATCTCCTTTTCCCTCTTCCTTTCCCAACATTATTAGATTCTATCACTTGAATTTTTAACTCTAGAAATATACGCATAAATTCCACTATAACTGGAGATCTCATGATAGAATTCTGCAACACGAATGACTTGTTCATCACAAATACCTTATTTTTTCAACAACACAAAATGTGATTATATACATGCACTCCCCCCAGTGGGATACACTGATGGGAGGCTACATTGATGGGAAAAAGACCATGGGAAAATTCAATATCATCAGCTACCATGAGGCCAGAAGCTGACTGTGGAAGAGACCACCAAGTGCTCATATATAAGTTCACATAGAAGCTGAAGGAAATTTAAACAAGTCCATGAGAATTAAAGTACAGTCTTCAGTAATAAAACAGTTGAATTTTGAGGGCATCTCAAGAAGAAATTTGCTACACTGAACAATAATGACACAAGACCTGATCAACTGTGGGATGACATCAAGAACAGCATTCATGAAGGAAGGGGGGAAAAAATCATTGGAAGAACAGAAAAGAAAAAAAGGATCAAAGTGGATAACAGAAGAGGCTCTGAAACCTGCTTTTAATAATAGAGCAACTAAGGCAAATGAAAGAAATGATGAAGTCTAAGGTCTAAACAGAAAATTTCAAAGGGAAACTCAAGAATATAAAATAATCTAATTAAATGGGTAAAGACTTAGCATTAGGAAGAACTGAAAAAAATCATGTCTTAACGTACAACATTGAAAAATTCAATGTTTAAAATATTGAGTGGTGCATGAAGCATTAAGCGAAAATGAAAAGAATACACAATCACTGTACCAAAAAGAATTCATTGATATTCAACCATTTCAAGAGGTAGCAAATGAGCAAGAACCAATGGTGCACTAGAAGTATTACACAAAAGCAAGGTTTCTGAAATTTATGGAATACCAGTTGGAATGTTTCAACAAGCTGATGAAGCACTGAAAGTGCTTACTTCATCTATGCCATGAAAAATGGAAGACAGCTACTTAATCAACTGGCTGGAAGAGATCCCATTTGTACCTGTACCAAAGAATCTAACCCAATAGAATGCTGAAATTATAGAATAATGTCATTGATATCACAGACAAGTACAATTTGGGGGGGAGATCATCCAACAACAGTTGCAGCAGCACATTGACAGGGAGCTGCTAAAGGTTCATACTTGATTCAGAAGTAGATGTGAGACAAGGGATATATCATTGCTGATGTCAGATGAACCTCGACTGAAAGCAGAGAATATCACAAAGATGTTTACTGTGTTTTATTGGCTGTGCCATGTCATTCAAATGTGTGGATTATAACAAACTATGGCTAGCTTTCAGAAGAATGGGAATTCTATAACTTTTCATTATAAGCACAAGAAAATTGTACATGGATAAAGAGGCAGTTATGGGATAGAACAAGGGAATACTGCATGGTTAAAATCCGGAAAACAGTGACTCAAAGTTGCATCCATTCAACATACTTATTCAATCGGTAGGCTGAGCAAATCATCAGAGACTGGATTCAATGCAGTATCAGGAGTGGGAGCAGGACTATTAACAACCTGTGATATGCAGGTGACACAACCTTCCTTGTTGAAAGTGAGAAGGACTTGAAGCATTTGCTGATGAAGATCAAGAATTTTACCATTCAGAATGGATTATAATTTGTGTCAAAGAAAATGAAGAGCCTCACAAATGAACCCACAGGTCACAGCATGCTAGAGAAAAGATTGAAGTTTTCAAACATTTCATCTTGCATGAGTACATAACCTATGTTCATGGGAGCAGCTATAACGAGAATAAACAATGCATTGCATAGGCTAAATCTGCTGCACGAGATCTTTTAAGTATTGAAAAGCAGAGATGTTACCAGGAGCAGTAAGGTGTACCTAACCCAAGCCATGGTGTTTTCTTTTATTTTTGTCAAACCATTATATTTGAAGATAACTTAGACATCAAAACATTCCATAGTTGAATCATATCAAGTAATATTGTATAGGTGCTACCAAAATCTATTTCTAAACATTTTCTTCCTTCTTGAACTCTTTAACATCAATCTCTCCTTGCAACCCCTCCCCACCTCCCCTACCATACTCCCCAGGAACTCTTATTCTAGTTGTTGTCTCTATAAGTTTCTCAATCCTGCATTTCATACACCAAAAAACATTGAAAATTACATAGTGAAGATTTGAGAAGGCTATCCACAGTAACAAAATAAAGCAGAGATAAACCCCAATATAAACAGAAAGAGAGAGAATATTAAAAAACAGATCAAGGCCACAATGTATCAGAAAGGAAATCAAGTGATAAAATTTTAACATCTAAGTCAGATTTATCATTTTAATCTGTTATGATTGTCTCTCCAAGATTCTTTGTCTGGTAACCAGTTTATTCCCATCCCTCAATAATGATTAGAGGGAAATTACCAGAGTTTTTATTCCCTGTGTGATGCCTGCAAATGGATTTTGGGCTTCCACTATCATCCAAAGCTGTCTGCACTACAGAATCTCACAGCTGAACCCTGATACTATTGCCTACTTTGAATTTTGA
This sequence comes from Nesogale talazaci, assembly GCA_004026705.1. Classification (NCBI taxonomy): domain Eukaryota; kingdom Metazoa; phylum Chordata; class Mammalia; order Afrosoricida; family Tenrecidae; genus Nesogale; species Nesogale talazaci. The sequence goes on along the minus strand of PVJH01009394.1, from coordinate 15,476 downwards.
TTATTTAATTTACAATTCTTGGGCTACAGACATTGAGATGCTGCCTCCATGTGGACTTGGTTGATGTCTCACTGAGTTGGTTGACGATCAATTTTTAAGATCTCAGACACTTTTCTGATAGCCAGGCAGCACCCTTATCTTCTGTGCTTCCTTCCTAAGGGTGAGGGTTGAGCATGGGACATGGAATTTTCAATTGCCTCAAGTGCACGTGAAAATTGGATATTGAACCAGCATTGGTGTGTTTGTATTACAGGGCTGAAAGTACCACGGACTGCTAAAAGTAAAAATAAATCAGTCTTGGCATAAGACTTAGTATGATGTACTTTGGGCATGTTGTCAGGAGAAACAATTCCCTGGAGATGGGCATCAGTCTTAGTAAAGTAGAGGCGGTGAAAATGAGAACTATAGTTTAAACCAACTAATACTACTGCCATCAAATCAATTTGAATCAACTCATCACAACGCTATGTAGGCTTTCTGAGACTGTAAATTTTCACAGGAGCAGACCATCTCATTTCATTCCTGCGGCATGGCTGGTGGGTTAGCCTAGTGCCTGACCCATCATGCTACCAGACCTTCTTGGATAGCACAGAAACACATTCAGTGCTTCCCCAAAGGCTTTCACTGAGCAGGAGACAGCCACAGCTTTCAACCCCGAGACTACAAACCTCCCAACTTATTATGGATTGTACCTCAATAATTGTGCCCATCGAAATACATTATTAGATAAAGAGAAGCAATTGCATTTTGGACCTTTATATTCTTCTTAATTGTAACTGTCCTAGAACTTACAGAAGAAAGTGTGATATAATACTTTATATAAATATATAAGATACTTAGTATACATTAGCAGGTACAGAATATGTTCCCAATAAATTATTGTTCTGTGTATTGGTAATATCATTATAATAATCATAATCTTCTATAATCCAAGATATGACTAGAAAACAAAAGTTTGTTACTATTTGTTATGATGATGTGTCTGTATTTAGATTTGGGTTTTGTAGTTATTATTTTTCCAGCATAACGTTTCATCTAGAAGTCCTATAAGACAAATAAAGTAACTTATTATTATTATTATTGTGCCAAGTTGATTCTGTCTCCTAAGTTATTTCATATGACAGAGTAAAACTGGTCCAGAGGATTTCCCAGATTGTGATTTTTTGGAGAGCATGTCACCAGGTTTTTTCTCTGTGGAAGTCACTTGTGTATTTGATCTGTTGGTCTTTCAGTTAGCAGCTGAGCATTATACCACGAGAGCGTCTTAAAGTAACACAGCATTCAAAAATTATATAGAAATGTTTATGATCTGTTAAATGAAAAAACAATTTATTTTGTAAAGTTTCAATCCAGTCAAAATTTAGAGAGAAAACTGACACCAAAAGAAGCAAATCAACAGCCCCACTGAAGACAAAGATTTTAGTCAGGAATTTTACCTTTCAGACTCCTAACTTCTTACTTTTTAATATTAAGGGAAGCATGAAAAAGAAGTTTAGATACACAGGTGCAAAGGAGGTTTGGAAATGAGCAATAGTATTATGGGAAGCCATGTCTAGATTATCTGTGTCCCTCATTCAAAGCAAGATTGAATTAAGTTTGTGAGTTTGGCTTAAGAAATTTGTTCCCTCATCTGTTATCTCTGATAAATTCATTGTAATACACATAAGTAATTCTAGATTTACTGTTTACTATATCTGTCTAAAGTCAAGAACACAGCACTCTATATTTACAAGGATCAATTTTTCCTTTGAATCTGCAACACTTGTTTTGAAGGAGAAAATAAATTTTTGTAAGAATATGTTTGATTCCCATCACAGTTCTAGCATCTGGGCTCAATAACCTGGACCTTCAGCCATGCCAAACGTACATCAACTTCCCTGAATTACCCAAGGCCTTAGGGGACCATATGTTAGGCATCTGACATATGTTAAAAAGAAGCTGGTCATATTCCTGAAATAGATTTCCATAATATATACTCCTCAGTGCTAGAATTAGCCCTGTAACTCATCATGTTTAATTCATGCTTAATCACATTCAAATCTGTGAACTTTTCCATGAAGTTTTCACAATTGCACTTCCATTGCAGTCGTCATGCTTGCTGAATTTTTCAGGACTTTAAACATGAATGTCAATGCCTTGTGAAATTTCACAAGTATGCTAGTCACTGTCATTTTTACCCAGCAATGAATCAACATAATTTGATGATAGCTGTACAATTATGAAAATACTATCTAATAGGCATCAGCCATGTGAACCTAGTGCTAAGCATTATAGTAATGAAGTCAGGGAAAAGTCATGAAATTGCGAGCGGGCCTGAACTTAACAGAACATGAAGTCATTTAACTTAATTGAAAGTGCTAGCACTGAGTCTTTCTACCTCAGCAGGAGACATTTCCACATAGATTAGAGCTGCTTAGGGATGGACTGCCTTCTAGCTGCCATTTATGGAGCCCAGGCAAAATTACAGGGCTTACACTTGCATTTCATAAACAATCAACCTTTCCCTCTAATGATCATCTCCTTCTGCCATGTTTAAAGCAAGTCCTGTGGCATTCCCTATCAGAAAGACATAGAATCACAGATAAGCTAATCTATTACATTTATTCCAGAAAAAAGAAACTTGGGTCCAGAGGGAAGTGACTTTCCTAACATCACAGCTATATGGAGTTAGAACTGGTATGGGAACTCAAGTTTCCTCATGTCCGTCCAACCAATCAATTGTGGCACCTTCAGGGAGGTATTCCCCCCAAACAGACTTTTTTCCCCAAAGCTACATACTCAATTTAAAAAAATCCTATCACCTTCAGAGTACACATCATTACACTTAATATGTTTGACAAATCTGCAATTTCATTCTTGAAAACATTTTTCAAACTCATCTGTTTGGATGACTGACAGCACCCCTTGTTTTTTCTTTACTTCTCCCATGTCATCAAATTGCTGTCCTTTCATGTCCCTCTTCGTTTGCAGAAACAAATAGATGTCACGTGAAGTGAGGTCAGGTGAGTAAAGTGTGTGGGACAAGAGAGGCATACTGGTTTTTGCCCAAAACTGGCACACTGAGATGGGTGAATGGTCATGGGGACACATCAGTCTCCCATCTGCCACAAATCGAGCCCCTTTTGTCACACACTGCTATCATTTCCAAACCTCTAGAGCTTAACAGACTGACCAGATGGCATGAACTCCAAATGCACTACTAGTGGACATTTTCATCTGTTAAGGAAGTTGACAGAAGCCCAGAACAAGGTCTGTCATCAAACAATATTTCACCTTTTTTGGAAACAACAAAACCACTCCTACACTTGAGTTTTTTCCATGGTGCGGTCCTTGTAACTGTGTTCAGCATCATAACAGTTTCTGCAGCAGTTTTCTCAAGTGGGAAACAAAATTTCACAGCTGCATGCCATTCTCTTAAATTTGCCATCACACACACACACACACACACACACAAACAAATGTTTGAGAAAAACTGCTTTATGAAAAAAATTCACTGTGACTAGAGAACTTTTGAAGGTGATGCCACTGGGTGCACTGACTCAGCGTGAGTTGCTTTACTGAAGCTTGCCTAGTGGGAAAACATGCATACTATGAAAGCTCCCCTCTGCCCAGTGCAATTCTGGGTCTTTTGGGTACCCCCTCATACTAGAGCACATCTTCATAATTATAGTGTAGCCAAGCTTTGCTACTGCCTGGGAAACAGAACACCAATCATGTGAGTTTTGCCTCCTTCAAAACCAAATAAAGCTCTCCTCACTAGTTCCTCTATGTCAGTAGTTCTTAATGTTTGGGCCACAACCCAATTCATAACAGTAGCAAAACTACAGCTATGAAGTAGCAACAAAAGTAATTTTTTTGGTTGGAGGGTCACCACACCATGAGGATCTGTATTCAAGGGTTGTGGCATTAGGAAGGTTGAGAACCACTGAGTTAAAGGAAATGGGACACAATGGAAAGTAATTCCTGAAATGTCCTTTACCATAGACTTCAATAAAACAAGTAAGGCATGAAGGAATTAGACAGATGATATATGATGAAGGCAACTGATCAAATAGAGGGGAAAAGAGACAAGGTAGAGAACAGTGGTGGGCAGTTGGAATCTGAAAGATTGGATAGCTGGCAGACTTCAGGAAAGCAGTGTGTGATTAAAATAAGTTGGAAAATAAGGGGAAGGGGCTCTGATAAAGGGTACTGGAGGAAGTATCCAAATACTAAAACCAATGGATTATGTTCAATGATCAATAATTTGTATAGCTAATGAAAGGGTCAATCTTTTCTCCAGGAAGAAAACTCCAGAGTAAGTTATCATCTTCACAGAGTTGTGCTATGAAGCTTCCACATGAACAATTTGGCTAGTTGTGAAATTCAACTAATACAAAATAACTACAGATAGTTCCTGATAACACCTCCACTTACTTCTCCTTTCTTCCAATTACATTCCAGGCTGAATGGACGAGGCAGTTATGCGGACAAAGACTCAGGGCTCATGACCTCTTCTGTGAGAAATGAGATAAAAGTAAAATGGGGACAGGTGTTTCTACTGAAATGTAACTCTCACCAGGGATAAGAAGATGTTATATTTAGAGATAATTTTCTAGAGCATCTTACTCAATCACTGAAACAGCAAGAGATAGAGATAAGCACAGACACAGACATGATTGTCAGGAACTTAGAACTCAATATTAAGTGAGAGGGTTGCAATTCGCAATTAAATCATGAAAGTAAAGATGAAAGAAAAAGAATTGAGGAGAGAAATTAGTGGGGGTGGGGTGGAAATGTATCAGTGGGAAGGAGTAATAAGTGTAACCTTAAGTGAACAGCTAGAAGAGTGTGTATCATGAGACCAACACAGGGTTATCATTCATGTATCATCTTTGGCCATATTTATGACTATGTATCTCTAGGAGAACATTGTAAAAGCCACTATATTAGTACCAGAACCCCGAAATAATTGTCATGGAGTCTATTCTGACTCATGGTGACCATACAGGACAAAGAAAACCCTGCTCCATAGGTTTCTAAAGACTGACAGGTTGGGAAAGATGACTTCTGTAGTTCACAGCTGAGCACTTCATCCCCATAAGAGAAGGACTCCTAATTTACCACAGGTGTATTATTGAAAGTTCTGGGTCACAAGCTGCCTCCTAAAATAATGAGTACCTACTCATTCTTTTTTTGGTAGAGTGACGTTGCATGTTTCTTCTATCTATCTTCTTTTAGTACTTTCTGTATCGCTCAATTTTTGCCCAAGTCATTCTATATTTCAACTCAAGTCTTGAGTTTTTCTTCATTTCTTCCAGCTTGAAAATGTCAAGTGCATTCTTCCCTTGTGGTTTTCTAAATCCAGATCATTACATATGTCAATAGGATACTTTATTTTGTCTTCCAGAGCTGCCCTTTAAAATCTTCTGTTCAGCATTTCTACCTCATTGTGTGTTCTCTTAGCTTTAGTTACTATGCATACAAAAATAAGTTTCAGAGTTTTTTTGGACATTCACCTTGATCTTTCCTGTTTTTCTTGTCTTTTGAATGACCTTTTGCTTTACTCATATATTATGTCTTCTTCCAACATTTCTAGTCTTTGGCTAGTATTGTTTTGTGCATTATATCTATTCCTGAGATGATCTCTAAAGTCAGGTAGGATAGACTACTCAAGATTTGAGTTCCATCAACTGGTTTCATTTCTCCAACTTCAACTTGAATTTGCCTTTGAGCAACTGATGGTGTGAAAGAGTCCTGATGGCATAGTGGGTTACATGTCGGTCTGCTAACTGTAAGGTTGGCAATTAGATACTACCAGCTGCAGTGTCTGTGGGAGAAAACCAGGGTCTCTGCTCCCATGAAGATTTACAATCTCAGAAGCCCACCAGGAAGTCCTATTCTGTTCTGCGGAGTCACCAAGACTCAGAATTGACTCAACAGCAGTGAGTTATTTTGGAATTGAAGAGTACTCCATCTTTCACTCCCATATCCTGCTTTAGTTTATGATATATTTTTATTTATTTCATTTATAAAGAATGTTATTGGGAGTGCTTATAAATGTCACATATTCCATATTTCAATCATCTCAAGCAGCATTGCACAATTGCTACCACAATGAGCTCATGATATTGAACTTCCCCATAATTTCTTCTGACAGATGTAATCAATTTCACTTTTATGTATCCTATCTGATAAGATCCAGAAGTACAGTCATTTATGTTATTGAAAAAAGATATCTCAAGGAATAATTTATTAGGCTTGCAAGATATTATTGTGTGATTTTTAGCATTGTTTTTATCCCCAAAACTATACTTAAAACTATCAATTCTTTGATTTCAACTTCAATATTACATTCACCGGTAGTTATGAATATATTCTGATTGCTGTTTGACCAACTTCAAAGTACAAAAGTTGATAAGAATCTTCCATTTTTTCCTATTTTAGGCAATAATGGTTAGTGAGTAATCTTACTAATCAGTCTTCTATTTTTATCATGTAATCAAGAATTTATGGTACTAAAGTAAGTTGTCTAGGCTAACATGAAGCCATGAACAAAAACAAAACTCCAGAAATTAACAAAATACTAATTAAAATGTTTCAATCACCAAAGATAAGACTGTAAGTACTGATCTGTCTCTTCCAAAAATTTTCAAACCAATCAACCTGGCCAATCAATTGGAAGAGATAAATATTTGTGTTCAATCCAAAGAATGATTATCTCATAGAAATTATCAAATAACATCACTAATATTACATAAAAGTAATACTTTATTTAAAGCCATTCAAAAAAGTTGCATTGATAGGGAAGTGATGGAAATTCATGCCAGATTCAAAGGAGGGTTTGGAATAAAAAAATATTATTGCTGGTGTCAGATGAATCTTGGATAAAAGCAAACAATATGAGAAAGAGGCTTTTCTGTGTTATATTGACAGTGTAAATCCATTCAGTAGTGTAGATCATAGAAAATTATGGATAATGCTGTAAAGAATTGGAATTCCAGAGCAGTTAACTGTGGGACCAGTACATAAAGTCATAGGCTGTTATTGGATTAGCACAAAGCTAAAATCAGAAAAGGTGTGCATTCAGGTGGTACCTTTTAACCATACTTCTTTAATCTATATGTTGGGTAAGTAAGCCAAGAAGCCGGAATATATGAAGAAGATGGTGGCATCAAGACCCAAGGAGGCCTCACAAACAATTAACGATATGCAAATGAAACAACTTTGCTTGCTGAAAGTGGAGAAAACTCAAGCACATATTAATGAAGACCAAAGACTACAACTTTAGTGTCAATTAGAACTCAACAAAAAGGAAACAAAAATCTTCACAACTGGCCTAATAAGCAACATCATGATAAGCAGAAAAAAATGGACATTTTCAAGTATTTTTCCTGACTTGAAATTATGCTCAATACTCAAGGAAGTGTAGGCAGGAATACAAATGACACTGAATTAGGCAAACATGTTGCCTCTTTAAAGACCCCTTTAAAATGTTAAAAAGTGAAGATGTCACTTCGAAGGCAAAGTGTACTTGACCTAATCCATAGTATTTTTAATCTCATATGGATGGTAAAGCCAAATAAGGAAAAAGGAAGAGAAGAGAAAAATGTATACCTTTAAACCATGATGCTAGTGAAAAATACGGAACACACCATGGACTATGAGTAGAATAAACAAATTTGTCTTAGGAGAACAACCAGAATGTTCCTTAGAAGGGAAGATGGCATGACTTCATATCAATTCTTTTAGACATATTATCAGGGGACACCAATCCTTAAAGAAGCACATCATGGTTGGAATATAGAACATCAGAAAAAAAGAAAGAGACCTAGTAAGGTACAGGAGAAGGACATAAAATGTATGCTACTTGTCTCCATGACCAAATCCCTCTTTTGTTCTGAGACCAGAAGAAATGAATGGTGCCCAGCTACCATCACTGAACAAACTGAAGGAAGATTCTACAAAAATTCTGATCAAGAAGCAGGAGGGGGCTCAGATAGAAGAGAATTTAAAATATTCATGCTCTAGACTTTCTGGGATAAATGAATGATAAGAACCCTTAAAAATCACTGCTTTGCTTGGAAGCATGGGGAATTTAAGACAAATGATCCCTCAGGGCTAGTGGTGGGAGTGGTGATACTGGAAAAGTAAAGGGATGGTGGAATAGAAAGGTGGAACCGATATCAGGAATCTACTTATAACCTCCTCTCTGGGGTATGGACAATGGGGAAGTGACTGAAGGGACACAACAGACAGTGTACGAGATGAAAAAGTAATGACAATTTATAAATTATTAAGGATCATCGGGGAGGGGGGAGGGAAGCGAAATAGGGGAGCTGGCACTGGGGCCCGAAGTGGAGGGAGGATGTTTTGAGAATGATGATGGCAAGTGTGCAAAGGTGGCCTGCATACAATTGTAGTATGTATGGATCGTGATGGGAGTTGTATGAGCCCCCAATAAAATGATTTATATTAAAAAATCATTGCTTTGAGAGAAGAAGATGGTATCCAGTTAGGCTGCCAGGTAGAAAATTGGGGGATAAGGTCAAGGTGACTGGGAGGCAGATGCTTAAAATTAGAATCAGGGGACTAGAATCTGTCCTGAACCTTGCTTGTTGTTGTTGTTGTTGTTGTTGTTTTGGGGGGCATCACTGCCGTCTGGTGGTGGGAGTAGGAGGTCCAGCCTTTGCTCCTGTGGAGCTGGAATTGAACCTCCATCCCAGTGGGCCACAGTCCCACGCACAGCCTCTCCGCCACTGGGGCTCAGTCCTGAACCTTGCTTTTTTTAAAATGTTCACTCATAAAGCAAACCGAGAATGCACTGAATCTCTCTAGGTTTGGTGTGCTTGGATCATGGGGCTCCGACTGAGCAGCTACCAGTGCCCTAATTCAACAAGGAGTAATGATTTCCCCAGACTGACTCCCAAAAGGCATCATAATACCAGCCTCGAGGAGAACCTCTGAAACGTAGTCACGGGAACCCCCACCAGAACTCCCCAGTGCCGTTAGCTGCCTTGAGTTCATAGCCTGGAGGTTGGGGTCAGTAGGTAGTCATAGATTTGGAGCAATTGAAAAGATATAAGGAAATTTACCTGAGTTAGATCTTGGTGTGGCAGAAACTAATCCAGGGAGTGAAGTCAGTTCCAGTTGGCCGAGAAGAAAACAAGCTCTCTGATGAACTAGATCTCCTCCTGTGGGGGTCAGCATGGTAGCCCTCAAATCAGGGCACCCCATAAGCCCCAGATAAAAGCCCAAAATAAAGAAGAGCAAAAAATAGTTTTCTAATTAAACACTGCAAATCCCAGACTCATTGTTTAACTTCAAGATAACTGTAGAACGAGACCTTTAACATACATTAGCATACTATGTGAGCCTGTGCTAAGAAATGCCAAAAGTTAGCTACAGAACCCAGAAGTTTTCAGCATAACAAAGACCCCTTGGAGCAAGCCTCAGTTTTAGAATAACTTAAGTCAATTCCTTATGAGGGACTGGGAAGCTGGGGGGAAAAGACAAAAAAAAAACTGAGCTATAAGGGTATCACTGGTCTTGGCACAAACTAGAACAACTCCCCAATCCCAACAGGGCAGCAAGGGTGGGGTGGGGGTGAAGAAGGTACTGCCTGCCCTTGGTAGTCCTGCATGTAGCTGGGGAGACCGTTCCTGTCCTCCATGTGACTGGAGGATCCCCTGCCTGTCCTGGGACTCTTCATGTGGCTGAGGGAACTCCAACACCAACTGCTACAGTGTTGCATATACCACAAGGCTGGTATAACCAGTGATCTCCAGCAATCAATACCAATGCAGGAACCACTACTTGGTCTCAGCTGTGATCTTGCCTTCAAGGGTAATTCTGCCCAGCATCTTTGGGACCCTACACCAAGTGGGCACACCCCTTTGTGACCTTGAGGCAGGTTGAAACTCCGCTAGCCCCACTGTCAAAAAATTAAGCCTTAGTTATCTCCTTTTCATTTTTTCATTCTTATCATTCTCCCTCCTATTTTTCCCACCACACTTGGTCACAATGGGTCCAGTTTTATTGTGTTTTATTTTCTCTTTTTCTTTCTTTTTCTTCTTTTTCTCTCTTTTTCCTCTTCTCTCACTTCCTCTTCTCTTCTTTCCTTTCATACACCACTGCTGACTTCTGGACCACACTACCCTCCTCCTAGAACAAATCCACCCAAACATGAGGAGGTTATCCAGCCTACCCTGTGTGGGATCACTGCACACCACACAAGGCAGCTAGGACAGCCTTCTGCACTACTCCATGCTGCCAAGAAAACCTCAATCTGACCTCCCCAGTGATATTGCCAACTAGGGCAATTCCACCGAGCACCAGTGAGACTCTGCACTAAAAGGGCACACCCAACTGCCACCTTGGGGCAGGGTTTAAACCCCTGCAGCCCCATGTTCAGACAATCATGTATCAGCTACCTCTTCACTCTTATTTTTTCTTCTTTACTCTTTCCCACTATAGTTGATCTTAGCAAGCACATGTGTTTTTTCCCTTCTATTTTCTTTTCCTTTTGTTTCATCCTTCTTTATTTTGTTCTTCTTCTTCATCATCATCATTTTTTCTGTTTCTTTCCTTTTCCTCTCTTTCTTTCAACATACCACTGTCAGTTTCCAACCCCCAACCCTCTGCCTAAGGCAACATCATCCACCCAGGGAAGACAGCTGCAGCCTGATCCTGTGGCAGTGCTGCACACTTCATGAGGCTGTGCTACACAGGGCATAGCACTGGACTCAGCAATCTCTTTGATATTTTTCTTTTTTTCTTCCTTTCTTTTTCTTTTTCTCCTTTTTCCTTTTCTACCTCTTTTATCCTTCCCACCACAATTTCAGCAGATTCAGCTTTTCTTTCTTGTTGTTTTATTTTTTGACCATTTGTTTTTATTTTTGTTTTGTCTTTGCAGTTTTTTGTGTTAGCTTATTCCTTATTTTTGCTCTTATATTTGTTTTCTCCTTTCTCTTTTTTCCATCTGTGTTCCCTCTACTTACTTTCACAAGTCACTATTGGACTTCAGGCCACTCAGCTCCATTAGGGCAGCTCTGAGGGCCCAGTTAGGGGAGTTTACATGCAGCTGGGGAAATCATGCCCATCCTCCATCATACCCCAAGCGGCTGGGAGAATTTCCCCTTTAAACTGCTGTGGGGACACTCATCTACACCACAAGGCCCTACAAGTGACTGGGGGAACTTCTGCCAATTGTCTGTGGTGTTCCACACTGCTACAGGAACATCCATCCAACCTCCATGGCTCTCTCTCCAACTAGGGTAATTCAACCTGTCATCTATGGTGCTCTACACCAATGAGAGTATACCCACACATTCTCTGCAGCACTCCAGTTGCAGGAGGAAACACTAAATGCCATTTGAGACACTCCAAGCCCTTGGAGACACACCACTAGAACTTTCTGGGAGATCAGCCATGGAAACACCATCTATTTGGGCCCACAACCACCTTCCTGCCTCCTGTGGGAGGACTATCCAACTTACATTCCAAATAAAAGAATACTGACTGGCTAAGATAAGAGTGAAACCACAGGAAGATGCAGCAGTAGCCTGACCTTCCTCCCCCCCTAACCCCGCCCCCAGCCCCACTCCACAAGTGCAGCTACCTGCAGGTAGTTCGTGGAAGGATTCATACAAGTCCCCTAAGAGAAAACCTTGTGCTCTTTGAATCTGAAAGTTGGTGTCAGATTCCTCTAAAAAAGCATGAAAACAGAAACCAGCTCCAATAACCTTAATGAAAAAGCGGGAGAAACAGAAGAGAATGACAGAAGAATTCATGAACCTAACAGTGTATATAAAAGAAGCACACATTGACCTGCCACAGAAAGAAATTCTCAGAATGTGGCTTAGAGTCATACAGGATATAAGGGAAGCAATATAGAAAAAGGATCAGATGATAGAGGAGATAAAGGCAATGCACTAAAGGAAAATACAAGGCCTAACAGATAAAATAACACAATCCGGTAGCAAATTGACAGACTTTGCCAACAGACTTGAGGAGGCATAATGACCTACAGGATAACCAGGAAGAAAGACCTCAATAAATGGGACAATCAGTCAAGTAAGACTGAAGAAAATCTGAAGAAAACTTGAGAACCATATCTGAAGCTTTGAAGAGGAACAATATTAGAATAATTGGACTACTGGTACAAGACAAAACAGAGAATTCAACAGCAAAAATAGCAAGGAAATTCTTAGAGGAAAATGTCCTCAACTTAATAAATGAAATTCAGGCAACCAATCAGGAGGCCAAAAGAACATCAGCCAGCCTGAATCACAAGAAGTCACCAAGACACACAATAGTTAAATTAGCCAACTATGAGGAAAAGGAGAAAATCATAAGAGCAGCTAGGGAAAAACAAATAATCACTTATAAAGGTCCCCAAATAAGACTATGTTCACACCTATGAGCAGACATGATGAGGAAGAGGAGGGAGTAGAGTAAGATAATCCAAAAATTAAAGGAAAATATCGCAAGTCCAAGAATACTATAGACGGCCAAATTATCTATCAAGCTAGATGGAAAAGTAAGAATTTTCCCAGACAAGGAAAAACTCAAAGAATATAGAAAAAGAAACAAAACCCTACAAAACATCCTTGCCTACACAGTATGGGCAGAAGATCAACACTCACCAAGCACAAATAAGAGACCGTCACATAGAACAACTCGGTTCAGAGGATTACAAAGAGAAAACAGTCCCCAAGATAGCATTAGCTCAATAGTGAAAAGAAGGCAAGAATTAAACACACACACACACACAACACAAACTGATAAGATAGGCAGACAGGGAAACACCCAACACAAAAGGCACAAGATGACATCAGAGTCCACAGATGGATGTAATAACCCTGAATATCAATGGACTCAACTCAGGCATTGAAAGGCAAAGGCTAACAGACTGGCTAAAAAACATAACCCATTGATCTGCTGCGTACAGCAGACAGTTCTGAAGCTTGCAAACAAAAAACAGGAGAAATATATACCAAACAAATGGCAATGCAAAAAAAATCAGGGGTAGCAATCTTAATCTCTGACAAAATTAATCTCAAGATACAAGCCATAATAAGAGACAAGAAGGGCCACTATATGCTCAAGGGAACAGTGTAACAAGAAGAACCAGTTAGCATAATGTAAGATATGAAAATAATAATCTCTAACTTATCAAGGGTTCATGAGGGAGGGTGCAGGGGAGGAAGAGTGAAGAAATGGGGAACTGATATCAGGGTTCAAGTGGGAAGGGAATGTTTTGAAAATGATGATGGTAGCATATGTGCAAAGGTGCTTGATGAACTGGATGAACATATGGATTGTGATAAGAGATGTAAGAGTTCTCAATAAAAGTATTTTTAAATAGATAAATAACAAATTACTGCTTTGAGAAAAATCTTTAAGACATAAACTGAAAACATATCCCTTGAAAATGTCTTAAAACCACACATTAGTATAGCTTAACTAGCAAAAAAATAATAATGCCATAAGCTTGATGCTATGTTAAGAATTATCTCTATGGGATCCCAAATGACAACAATGTGCAAGGCTAGATAGGAACCATTGGTGCAGTGGATTTACCCAATTAGGAAGGACAGCTTCAAAAAGGAGAGCAAAAGTGTCATCAAAAGCACTGAATTACACAGGTAGTGATGATTGCATTTATGCAACTTTTGCTGTTTATGTGCTCAATGTGAACAAAATAAACTATTAAAGGAAAGACATAAACAAAGAGAAAGAAGCCAATCTGCCATGACATGACACCATTGGTATAACAATGGACTCACATATTGTAAAGGTTATGAGAATGGTGCAGGACTAGGCAGAATTTTATTCTTTTATAAGTGGGGTCATTCTGAGTTGAAACTATTTGCCAGCACCTACAGCTGCAACAAATGTTTACAGATGAAAAAGCGAAGTCATTCTCAGTGGTTTCACCACAGTCAGTGGTAGAAACTGGCTAGTACAACCTTCTTCTAGGAATATTTTCTTTCCTTTTGTAAGCATTTCATAGAGTGTCCTCTAAGACACAGGAAAGCACTCTTGAGTGTTGCTGTCCCTGTGTTAGTTGCCCTAGGGCTGGCTCTGGCCCGTGTTAGCATTATGCCTAACAGAACAGAGCAGACCTCCGACCTGTACCGGCACTGGCCTGGGGGGGTCAGTGTGCTTCCTTCTATTATTGCATCAATCCATTGAATGAGGTGTTTTGGTTTTTTTGGCTTGTGCCGATACTTTGCCAAGCATGCCCTTTTCTAAATCTTTCCCAACGAGATGTCCAAGAAAGGTATCTGAAGTCTCACTGACCTTGCTTTTAAGGCACATTCCATTTCTATCTCCTCTAAGATAAAGTAAGTGCCTATATTCATTTATTGGTTTAACTTGCAATATAATTCCTCACATCTTGACTGACTTCTCATTGTTCTCCTCATTGACTGAGCAGATACCCTTCAATTGTCAACAACTCCGATTTCCAAAATGTTTGACTGAGCATAGCCAGTCCGGCTCCACCTGGGAACTTTGCTTCATGCATTTTTCCCTAAATATTTACAGCCACAAAAACGCTTTTCCTTTTACTCCACATGCTCACAAGCTCCTGAGTGCAAGCTCCCAAGTGCACTACGAAAGGCACAAGTGTTTTGGGAAACAGCGATGCAGAGACAGTAGTGGTTAGGGATGGGTAGAGGCAAGGGAACAACAACTCCTTGTCCGGCTGAAGACATTTTCAGGCAGAGCAGACCAGACCTTTGTCTGGCAGCTTTGTAAGTGCTGGCTAAAATATACCTTCAGTTTGCCAGGATAAAAGAGATTCTATTGTGGAACCCACTCTAGGCTCAGGGAAATAATTATTAACTGTGGCTTCCACTGGCTAAAATTATGCCAGGTGGAAAAAGCCATGGGCTTTAATCTGCTTGATCTCAAATGTCAAATTGGGCCTGAATACTTCCTAGTGCTCTAAGTGCTGGCGGAGAGAGCCAAGCTCTTGTTGCCTAAGACCTTCTGTTCTCAACTCAGGCTTTTCCTTTACATTTCCATATTAATTAGAATTCTTTGAACTGAGAGAATAATTGTTCAGCCTATTATGCACTATCAACAGGCCGTTTTCAAGGCTTTACCCCAAATTCAATGCTAGCCCTCCGTCAGCCTGCCTTCTGGTTACCATGACTTAGTTCTTCATATTTGCTGAGAAGACAATAGCCCATCCCGCTGTTCTAAGATTGGAAATACTATTAGGCCTCCTTCCACCTTTAATCTGTGTGCCTATAGAGCTCAGAAGGAAAAGACCAAAGATGAGTCCTCCAACAGGGAACAAAACAGAATATGTCAAGCTTATAAAAGAGACAGAGACACAAAGCCCTTCAGATGCATTTGAAAACTGGCCGGAAGCGACACAGGGTCACATTAGAAAGCTGGTACAGAATCGGGCTGGCAACATGGGTTTTTAAGAACAAGGGGTCCTGGTTTACACATACAAAATGCAGTGAGGCCAGAGCCAG